>JABUQX010053224.1:0-12500 GCA_015478945.1 Trachelipus rathkii
AGGATAAGTTGGGATAGCAGTGTTCTAAAGTGTATGTGTGTAAGAGAATTGTGATATTGTATAATTGAAGTTTTCTAATGCGAGTTGAACTTCACAAGAAAAAATTACGGTTACGGTAATAGATATGACATTAAAGAAACCATTTTTTAAAATGGAGGCTTTACCACTCTGTGTAAGAAATTCCGATACATATCGAGACAAAGAATTGAATCAAAAGCTGTAGACGAGTACGCGCAAGACTCTCAAGATACAAACGAAGGGAGCCACAATTAAAATGAGAGGAATAAATGGAGAGTTATGAGTCGTCGCAAATAAAGAGTGAACAGAGTTTATGAAGTGACAGCTGAAAGGAGATCGTTGATGAAAAGTAGGAATAAAGTTGGAGATAAAAACAAGAACCCTGAGGAACACCACAGAATTAATAGAAAAGGAGGAAGAAGGTTTGCTCCATCAACAAGGAAGCTGAAGGTAGTAAGTCGGAGGGTTCGCGCCAACCCTTGTTCTATATATAAATGTTTGAGAGTAGAAGATAGGTATTTATAAGGTTTACTTAGGGGAGAGAAATTGATAGACATCCGAAGGGCCTATTCATTCGTGACATAACGACAAAACGAAAGTATTTGTCTATTGTTTATGTCTAATATTTGTCTATTGTTTTGTTCTGTATTGTCTTGTGTGTATTGTTTGTATTATATTTTTTATTATTACTAATCTAATAGCGAAAAAATTATGATCACGTAGTGATCAGTAATCTTCGATATCTGTATGAGATAGGTGTTTTGACATCCGACTCCGACTAACACCGACTCAAGAACCGAACTCGGCTCACGACTCCGGACCCGCTTCGCCCGCTTAGCCCACAGCACCGCACCAGCACGCGCAATCGCACCATGATCCGAGCCGGCTTCGTCTCAGCTTCTGAAGTTTTTTATATTAAATCTTTAAATTATTATATATATATTATTATTTTATTATTTATATACTTATTCATTTTATTTTATATTGCGTAGTAGTAAGATAGTTAGTTAAGATGGTAGTAGTAATAGTAGTTAGTAAAATGTCAGTAGTAGTAGTAGTAGTGCGTGTGTACATGTACGTTATCGTATCGGGTAAAAATTTGGAGGGGGGTTAGATGGCGGCATATCCTTGTTGAGAAGAGGTTACATTCCCCCTGGGTCCCCCGAGGGGGGACCCAACAGGTGTCTAGGATCCCCCAGAGGATCTCACTCACCAAAACTTAAAAGTATTGACATAGAACAACGAAACTTGATATGCAGACTTTTAAGGTTGTTATCATTAGCGTTTATAGCCGGGGTAAAATGACGCGATTTGACCAATTTCAGGGACCAGCCCTTCACCAAATCTGAAATATTGGACATAATAGAGTGGATAGAACCGTATACAACCGTTTTGAGATTGTATGCTAGATGACCCTGAGGTAGGTAACAATAACTTATGGTTCAACCAAGACGGGTTATCTCACCCCAAATATAATCTGAATTAATATAGACAATAGAACAAACGAAAACTACGAAAATAAACAGCCTTTTTTGGATATGTATCTTAGGTGTATAAGAGGGGTTAAATGGATATTCAGCCAGAATTCAGGACATAGCTCCACAAACTGAAATATTTGACATAAGAATGATGAAACTCGGTTTAACAACCCTTCTGATGGTGTATTCTTAGAATGACTACGCCAGTGTATAATTGACTAGTGTGGGTGTGCTTTGTCTTTGACGGGGTATATTTTTCTTTTTTAAATAATTATTCCTGTAATATATTGACTTATAGTCAACGAAAATTTGTTTATTTTATTGTTATGGCCTTTTTTTTTATGTGATTTGTCTTTTAATTTCATTATTTGATCTATTTATAAGCTCCATTGTGGGGTATTTTGTTATTTTGACCGATTTGGATACTCTATTTCTGGTAGACTTTATTAGTCCCATTTCATCTATTATTTACTTGTGATATAGATTATTTTTTTTTGATGAGTCTAAGAAGTCGAATGAAACTTCGGATATGACCTATTTTTTGCATATCTAGTACCACATTATCATTAATATGGGTTAAATACATCCGCTTCACATACCCAAAGGGGGGTCACCAGCCGCCAAAAACTGAAATTTTGTCGTTAGAACAAGAAACTTATTGGTTTACGAATTTTCATTATCGGTGTATTCCTGATCAGAATACAAAAAGACAGAAAAAAAAAAGATTAAAAAAATAAAAAAAATAATAAAAAATAAAAAAATATATAAAAATTAATATAATAAAAAAAAAAAATAACAAAAAAAGTTTAATTTAAATAATTAAAAAATTCGTAAATAAAGCATTAAAAGAAATTTTTATAAACATTAGTATAAAAGAGATTTACATATATAAATTAAAAAAAAAAATTAAAAGATAAAAAAATAATAATTAAACATTTTTTATTCTTTTAGTGTTATTAACTTCTTAAAAATTTACAGTATTTATTAATATAGATTAAAAAATAGCATGGAGCCTCAGGAGCCTCTGGAGCCTCTGGAGCTCTTGGGCATCCTCGCCTCCTCCCTCCTCACACTCTCTCACCCTCTACGGCCCTCTTCACTATGATCTAATTGATTTCATGTCATAATTCTGTTAAACAATACACAAAACTTTATTTTAATACATTGTCTTATATGCTTTAAACAGTATATTCTTAAAATAGTTTTTAAGCTTTTTGAATTTGTGAACTTAAGAAAATTTTGGGTTTTTACATATCCTATACAGTAACAACTGTAACTCAGTAAAATGAATAAACCCACCGCCCTCCCCTTCCTACGCCTATTCCTGGATATCTTTTTTACATTAACATTAGTAATATTTAAACAAAATTTTATAGTCATACCTTGTCCTATTAATATCATACTTATTGATTGTGAATATTAATGCTAACGGTAACAAAGTTTTTTCAACATAAACATAAAGACAAACATAGATTCACATGCGTACAACAGCAATACTAACGTGCTGTCAGCAAGCTACACATGTTTTAAAACACTTGAATAAATCAGTTTAACATTTAAGCAAGCATTAAATGTTATGAAGGCAGTAACAGTAACTAACATTGTAGTCGCGTGAAGCGTAACCTGAAGCTTACACTTTTTTTATCGTAACACTATCACTGATGTTTGTCATTACATTAAGCATAGTAACATTTACACAAAAAAATTATCAAAGCTTGTGTAGTTCTATCACTGATCAATGAATACGATGCTATACGTACCAAAGTTTTCTACATCAATAAAGAAACATAGCATCATCCGAGCATATGAATATAATGGTACAAATTAACAAATCCATAATAGCATGTCTTTTACACGAATTAAGCCAGACTCAACAGTTAAAAAGTTTTCAGATACTTTACAATCTGTAACGTAAAACTCTGCATAACAATACATACTTATTCACTTTTTTCAACACAATATCTCTCGTATAATGATATCTATTGATTCATCTATATGCTACGACTTGTAATTATCTTACAAAATTTATCACAATCTGTGTATTATCATAACTGACATACGAAAATACGCTAAACGCGCAAAATTTACATCAAAAAAAGCATAACAATCGCTCATAACATCCTACTGTAAAGATAATATTATAATATAAATATATCAGTCATAATCGAACACATTAACCTTGTGAATATATAATTCGTAACTATTAGCAAAGTTCCATAATTAAGAAAGGTATAGTGAATCCGTTGCATACAAAAAGCGTAAAGCCTATTTCATTAGCGATTTTCATAACAATATCTCTAACATATTCAATCATACTATTTTTCGTATTATACTGACTGTATATTTGCTAATATCACCAGGTAACCTAATTATCATACATTGTTTAGCAACGAAATTATAGTAACGCATTAAAACGTAAGAGCAAAGTTTATTGGCTTAAGCAAAGCCTAACATAACTAGTGTCTGAACCAAGAATATAACACATACCGAAAAACCATACGGTTAGATTCTAACACGAATCAACAGCTACATGCAAGCATAGTATCATATCACTTAACAAATGCCACTTAACTGATAACAACATATTATAGAACGTGGCCTTATCACATAAAAAAGCCGAATTTCTGTTTTAAAAAAAACTATTTAATTTATTTTAACTTTAATATAAATTCTCCTTAGAACTTTTTGTTTTAAAAATTAACTTTTAGCTGTATATTTGTAAATTTCTTTTCTTTGAACTTTTTAGTTTTTGTTAAAGCTTATTGAATTTTTAACTTTATGTTTTTAAAACTTTTTGTTTTTAAACTAAAGATTTTTTTCTTATTGTTTTTTTACAAAATGTAAAAAAAAATTGTAGTATTCTTTTAGCATACCCTCGAAACGGGTAAAAGTCACTGAATCAGTAAAATTCAAACCAGCCTACTCCCCCTTAACTCCACGTCCAACCCTGATCTAGAATATAGAGAGAGATATAAGTTCTATTGATCTGTTGACGTCAAGTCATAAATTTCGAGCATGATTTGCATACATAGTAAGGAAAGCTGTTCTTGATTCTCGCTGTCCACCCGAATATATGCGTGACGATACACAACAGTTTCTTCACATAATATAGCTAACCTAATCACATAACCTGAGGTATGAATATCGTGTATAAGGACAACAACCTAACATACCTTAAACTCGATTAAACAACATATAACATTAAAGTTTGATCGATTGGTAAGAGAGTACAGTCATTAACAATATATCTCTTTAGGAGCCTTATCAACATTTTTTTTTTCTTTATTCTATTTAAAAAGTTATTATTTATTTTAAACTTTATAAATTCTATTATTAACTTTTTGATTATTTAAAAACTTTAGCTATTTTTCAATTTATATTTCTTTAAACTTTTTAAGTTTGTTTATGTTTTTAAAAAAAAACTTTCAACTTTTACTTTATTTCTTTAAACTTTGTTAGATTTATTAGCTAAAAAATTGCAATAAATTCTTTTTATGTTTATAAGATAAAAAATTTACATTGTTTACATAAATTAAAAACAGTAAAAACAGTAAAAACAAAGATTTTTCACTGAGATTAATAGAAATAAAACGTAACATACTGATGCAAACATATCTTGTATAACATCATACGCTTTATACAAAACACTGCTAGATACACCATACTTGGCCAACAGGAAAGTAACTGAGTTGCTTACAGCCCGTACATATTCACACTTGTATTCCAAAAACATTCTCATAAAATCATCACTGATGTTTTACATTAACATAGTAACAGTTTACAAAATTTTATCACATAACCATACCTCGCCAACAATATAAGTGCTGCACGTACATGTAAAGTTTTTCACATCAATAAAGCTAACATACTCATTCCACTGAACTAAGGAATTAACCGCACAATGAAACAACTAACATACCTTATGAATGCGAATAAGATGCTAACGCATTAAACAAAGTTTCATACGCTTAAACAATCTAACTACAGACCGTACACTAAAATACATTCAGACGAACATTAAGAAAGCTGATTATGGTTCATGTATTGCCACTAGAGTTATCAAATCAAGTTGAGAATTAGTTTCAAACTCCTCGCACTTTTATTCGAAATATTACGCACAATACACTATGATTCTTGTTTGTTCGTTTTTTTTGCGAAACATTACGCAATACCTATGATTATTGTTTGGTTTCGTATCTCTAACATATTAACGTCAATCTTACACTAACATAGTAAAACATTTAGCAAAAATTATCACAACTTGGTTAATTAAATATACAGGACCAGCGAAGTAATGCTAACATAGAATAAAAGTGTTTTCAGTCATTAATAAAATCTAACATAGGCATCATCTAAACTAAGAAATAATGCCCAAAGACAAACAAAACCACAATCTTAAGCAGCGAATAATTGTTAACATTATCAAAGTTTCCACACTTAACAACAATTAAAATGGCAATAACATGGTAATGCAACGTACAATAATTTCTTAACTTTTTCAAGCATTACTATTAACCGTTAATGATGTACATCTAACATAGCTAACATTTAGCAAAACTTTATATCATCAAATTGGTTATAGAGTTATAGAGTTTTAGGAATAATGCTAACATATAAGTTTCCACAGTTAATAAAGCTAACATAGTGCATCAACTGAACTAAGAATAAACCAAAGACACATAACACATTCTTAAGCAGAATAACGTCAAAATTCACAAAAGTTCCCAGCACTTAACAACTGTGAAGCACTACCATTGGTATGCAGACGTAACGCTAATCTTACTTTTTCAAGCTAATCAAGCAATATTAACGTTAATCTTACACTAACACAGTAAGATTTAACAAATTTCTCACAACATTGA
The DNA here is from genome assembly GCA_015478945.1 of Trachelipus rathkii. Lineage (NCBI taxonomy): Eukaryota > Metazoa > Arthropoda > Malacostraca > Isopoda > Trachelipodidae > Trachelipus > Trachelipus rathkii. The sequence goes on from JABUQX010053224.1 coordinate 6,359, forward strand.
TTAATTATCATACAGAACGCAGCGAAAGTGTGCTAACGTAACAAAGTTTTTCCAACATTAATAAAGCTAACATAGCATAACTGAAATAAGAAAATAATGCACAAAGAAAACCTAGCACATCTTAAGTAGGAATACAACTGTTAAACAAGTGAACAAAAGATTCCATATTAACACCAGTGAAGAGCAACTAAACATAGTGTAAGTCACAAAACGTTAACTTATTCTTACTTTTTCAGCATATCTAACATATTAAACGTTAATCTTACACTAACAAAGTAACATTTAACAAAAGTTCGTAAGCGAACGAGTGTGGTTTAATTAATAGATAACGACAGCGGAATATTTGGCTAACGCTAACATAAGTTTTCAAATAAATAAAGCTAACGATGACGTAACTGAAATAAGATAATATAGCACGCAGCGACAAACATATCACAACTTGACACACGAATATTAACTGTTAAATTAACAAGTTCACACTTAACGCCAGTAAAGTAACTAACATGGTATGTAAGAAAACGAGTAACAATTGTTATTTCGAGTTCAGAATTCAAATTGATACCATTTAGTTAGAATCTTACACTGAATCTCCTAATATATATCTAATTACTATACTAGTAGTTAGTTACTAGTAAATTTATTAATCTATTTCCTTATGGAGGTAATTACATCATGTTGCGAACATGCAAAACTTTTCATGTTTCATCTCTGAAATTGTTATAGCAATTTTTTTATGGTAGTGGCGATTTTTTTGGTGTAATATTTTTATCGCTAATAGTTAATAATTATTATATTATACAAGTTTCTAAGTCATTCTTAGTATTTTATTAATAATTAACGAACAAATTGTAATTATTGTTTTCGTCTCACTGCCAACCGTTTTCCCGCGCTTTTGTGGTGGTATAAAAGGCGGCGTTCCTGGTTTTAGCGCCAATTCTTTGTTAAACCTTGCTTCAATGCTGTCAGAATCGCTTGTCAAGTTGACATTCTATGTCAACTATGCGTTGCAATCTATGTCAACTCTCATATATATATAAACGTCGATTAAAATTTGGACAATCGCTGACTTTCAGATAGGAATTAAAACGTAGATTGAACAAATTACCTCGTGGTTTATTAGTTGTAAGCCTCAATCAGAGGATTGGACTGAGAGGAAACATATCTTCAATTCGTTTATTTTTTTGTAATTTTGTAATTTTTTTTTTTTGTTCTATCAGTTAAAAGTGTTAGTTTTCAAGGCCCCAATTCGCACTAGTTTATATAGGATTTTTGTTTTCCCGTTTGTTCCAGGTTTTACAGATTAGAATTTTCTACATTTTTTTGCTAGGATCCTTCTCTCCTTCCCCTTATATAGAACAGCGTTTAGGAATCCGACCATGATTCTATTCCTGTTAGTAATTCAATTTTCTTTTGACATTGTTTCTTCAATTGATTCAAAGTCTGTGGTAATTGTGAAAGCTATTTGGTTTTCTCAATTTCTTAGTGGATCCAATAAACTGTTTCTAAACGAAGAAATGAGGTCATAATTCTCTTTCTAAAAATTGTTTCAGTCTATTCCTACTATTTCTACGTTATTTTATATCTCTAAATTCTAATTTCAGAGTTTAAAATATCGCGAATTTAAACGAAACAATTTTCAAGCTTAAGATATAGCTTCGAAATAATTCAATACTGTTCTCATCCTGTCCTTTCCTTCTTATGAAATATTAAAATCCAAATTACAAACGCTCTTACCTTTGTTCAGCAAACATTATATTTTTTTTGCACCTTATTTTTCTAAACAAAATATTAAAGAAATTCCTCCCTTTGAAATCACACTGAAAAATAAAGAAAAAGTTATATTTTTTGAGTCACTATATCATTATATAAAAATTATTATGGTGTTAATATCGTAAATCGATATTATTGTATCGATCGTCCCTAGGAGAACTGCGTTTACATTTTTAACTTTTCGTCTAGTGCAATGTAAAATTTTGGCTTTGTTAAAAATTATAGAATATTTTTGCCTTCGTGGAATTGAAAAAATAGCAGTAATAGTTTTAATATTCTTAAATATTAATTAATAATACTTGTATATTGATTATGATTTGGGCTGTATTTAATTATTATTTTAAAATAACAATTAAGTAAAACACTATATATATTATATATATTATAATATATAATATATATATATTATATATATTTATTATAATATATATATATATATATATATATTATATATATATATAATAATATGTATACTAATATTAATATATATAAAAAGATATATATATAGATATCAATATATATTTAATATATATATAAATAAATAATATATATATATTTATATATATATATATATATATATATATATTATATATATATATATATAATACTATTATATATATAATAATATAGATATAATAAAATATATATATATATATTATATATATATATATATATATTATATATATTAATATATATAATAATATATAATATAATATATTATTATATAATTATATATAATATAAAAAATAAAATAAAAAACACCAATGTACATTATTTAGAAATTAGTAAGATTTGTGTATATTTATTTCTCAAATGTACGTACTCCTCTCACCAACCAGAGCGTATAGTATTATATTATATATATTATTTTTATATATTATATAATAATATTATATATATATTATATATATAATATATCATATATATATATATATAGTTATATATATATATATATACTATATATATATATATATATATATATATATATCTTTAGAAAAATTTCATATGAGAATTTGTCAGCTAACTAAAAACAAACAAACATTCCTGCAATCAATTTTTTTTTTGTTATTTCAGCTTTACCATATTATCATTATTATTAGTATTATTATTAGTTATTATTTATATCTATATATATATATATTATTATAAGGAAAATTTATTATTTCTTTACTCTTAATATTATTATTAATTTCTCTCTTTAAATTTTATTTTTATTTTTAATTTTAGAAATTTCTAAATTATAATTATTTTATTTTATTTATTATTATAATTATTTATTATTTATTATTTAATTTATTATTATTATTACCTTTATTATTATTATTATATTATATATTATTATTATTATTATTATTATTTATATATTATCTTATTATTATTATTATTATTATTATTATGTATAATTATTTTAATAATTATAATTTTATCATATTATTATGTCTTATCGCTACTATGTTTATTATTGTTAACATTATTATTATTATTATTATATTATATATTATTATTATTAATATTATTATTATTATTTATTGTTATTAAATAATTATGTTTTAATATTTTTATATCATATTATCTATTAATTTTCTTTATTTATATATATATTACTATTATTATTATTATTTTTTAATATATTACTTCATTATTATCCAACATTATTATTTTTGAATATTATATATATTTATTATATTATTTATTATATATATTATTATTATTATTATTATAGTTATTATTATTACTTATTATTATTACTTATTATTATTATTATATTATTTATATTATTATTATGATTATTATTATTATCATTATTTATATATTATTTTTAAATATATTATTTATAATTTATCAGTTTAATATTTTAAATATTATTATTATTATTATTATTATTTTAATTATTATATATTAACATCTCACTTATTTTCCTATTCTATTTTTATCTTATTTCTAATCATTTCACTACTTCTACAGTCTATTATATCTCTCAATTTCATCATCTGTCCTATACAATCAGTTTCGTTATATATATCTCTCACTCGCTATTTTATTATTATTATTTTATTATTATTATTATTATTATTTTTATTATTTATTTTAATACAATTTGTATATCTATTGTATAATGTTCTAAAGTTTTCTTCATCACTAATACTTAACTAGCTTTAGTTCTCAGGATCATTTACGTTTATGTACTATATTGTTATTAACATTGAATTAGCCAATTATACTGTATAACATTATATAATTATTTTATTGCTTTATATAATTATATACTTTAACGATATCTGATAATATACAGAAAATAATACTGGGACTTTATTCATTTAATTTATTATTATTATTTTTTTATTAGGATTAGTTTATACTTCATTTATTATATGCTATCATTATTCTTTAATCTTCAATTACCATTGTATATTTATTATTATTATTATTATATTTATTAATATATTATATAATATAAATATCCTCAATTTTTATAATACTTATTATTAAACAGTACAATTATATTAGCATCTATTTTTGTCTTTGAGATTTATATTTTATATTATATATTATTATTATTATTATTATTATTATTAATTTATTATATTATTATATTATATATTATTATTATTATTATATTATTATTATTATATTATTATATTATTATTATTATTTATTATATATTTTTTATATTATATTATTATTATATTATATATATATATTACTTATTTTATTATTTTATTATTATATTATTATTATATGATTATTATTATTATGTTATTTATGAATCATATTGACATTCTAATTTTAATTACCTATTATTATTATAATATTATATTAATAGTATATTTTATTATGTTATATTAGTAATTATTATTATTATTATATTATTATTATTATTAGAGTATTATATTTATTATTATTATTATTATTATTTTATTATATATTATTATAATATTATTCTATTATTATTATATTTATTATTATATTTATATATATTATTATATTATTATTATTATTATTATTTTTATATTATTATATTACTTATTATTGTTATTATTATTTATTATAGATTATTATTATTTATTATATATTATTATATTATTAATTATTATATTATTATTTATTATTATTATTATATATTAACTATTATTATTATTTATTATTATTATATTATTATTATTATTATATTATTATTATTATATATTATTAATTATATTATGAATTATATCTATTATTATTATTAATATTATTATATTATTAAATTATTACATTATTATTATAATAATTATTTATCATACTAAATTATTATTATAATATTATATTATTCATATTATTATTACTATTAATATTATATTAATTATTATATACTTAGTATTGTTATATACTGTTATTTTTCTATTATCCATTATTCATTATTATTTATTTAATTCACTATATTTTCTCAATGACGAAAACTCCCCCAGTACCTTTCTCATCATTATTACTTCTGTATTAATATAAATAGTAAAACAATCCAGATTTAATATTTTTTAGAGAGAATAAGAAATATTTGATGGTTTTTTTTGATATTATATTATATTATTATAATATATTATATATTATTATTATTATTATTATATTATTATTATTATTGATATTATATTAATTATTACTCGCATAGTGAATTTTATGCTATTTGCATGCATATATAGTTACTCGTTGTGTGAAATCAAATAAACACAGATTAATTGTTCATATATACAAATTACATACAATTTTCTGTAATCATGTTTTTGACTAATATGCTATTTAATTATTATATTTGTAAGTTATATTGTTTAAACATATATCAAGTTCCCAATCGTAATTATTTAATTATACTGTTAATTAACAATTACACGTGTCCTAAAATTGAATTTTATACCACCCCCAATATGGTTTTTAAATATTATTATAATTATTTATCATTATTATTATTATTATTATTATTATTATATTATAATGATTATTATATTATTATTATATTGAATTATTATTATTATTATTATTATTATTATTATTAATATATTATTATTATTATTGTTCTATAGTTAATTATATTATTATTATTATTATTATAATTATAGATGTATTATTATGATTGTATGTATTATAGTGAATATTATTATATGTATCTATATTTATTTATTATTATATTATTATATTATTATTTAGTTTATTAAATTATTATTATTGAGTGTGATTATGATTATTATTGATTATTATTATTGATTATTAATGTGTATATTAGTATTAGTGTTATTTATATTACTATGTATTGCGTGGATTATTATTATGTACTATTATTTACTATTATTATTATTAGTATGATGATGTGTGGATATTATTATTATTATTATTTATTATTATT
>JABUQX010053225.1:0-17500 GCA_015478945.1 Trachelipus rathkii
AGATTCCTTTGCGCAGTTGCAGGTATTGTTTACAGTAAGTTGTGTTTTCGGAATTTTTGTTCTGATTTCAGTGGTCCAGTCCAGTCTAATTTATCCAGGGTGTTTTTCATCCAATGTTTTATCTTGCTATCGAAATGTGGCTTTTTTGCTTTTGTGCCTTTTTTTTTCTCGTTTACCATCAGTAATTTTATGTCCTTTTTTTTTTTATTTACAAGTCTGTTATGTCTAAAAGAGTTAAACAAAATGTGGAAGAAGTAAATAGAGTTTTTAATGATGAATGTGAAATACAATTTTTTTGTGCTATTTAATAGTGGTAAAATGAATTGCCTTGTTCTGTAATACCTTAATTTCTACAATAAAGAAACACAATGCACACCAGCACTATGTTACTCATAAGGGCTATAAATATGCCAAATTAGAGGATGAGGCTCGAAAGATTGCACTGAATAAATTAAAATTAGGAAAGCGTAAACAAAGACAATTATTCCATTCAATGTTAGGCCTACTATGACTGAGGCAAGTTATAAAGTAGCATATTTGCTTGGAAAAAAACGTGAACCATTTAGTGATGCAGAACTTATAAAGGATTGCATTGTTGAAGATAAAGTTAATATTTTATACATATATGAGGAACAGCCACTTGACCTAAGAAATCGTTACGGCAGCATGAGTTAGCTCACACTGTACCTCAGCAACTTCAAAAAATAATTCAAAATGAAAATGTTTATTACTCGATAGCTTTGGATGAATTGCAGATAAATGTTGCGATATTGGATTAAATTTTACTAATTTGGTGAGCGTTTGTACAGACGGTGCTCCATCTATGACTGGGAATAACGAAGGATTTATTGCATATTTTAAGAGAACTCACAGACCCAAATGCACAAATGTTTTTTCAATGTCTCTGCCAAATCTGTCGTTTTAAATGACACATTAAAAAAAGATAGGTATTTTGAATTATATTCGAGCAAATGCCACAAGTCATCGATAGCTTTGGAACATGCTCATGATGGATGAAATATATTATCACTGTAGATTGGCCCAATCTAAATCTATATTATATTTGGCAAAAAATCTGGCATTTAGAAAGAAATAATCGTTTTTCAAAAATTTTCTTGCTCAGTCAAAACTTTCAGAACATTTTCCCCAGTTAACAAAAATAATTAATTAATGAAAACAAAGAGTATAATAATGAATCTTTTATGATATACGAATCTGTCTTAGACTCTTTAATCAATGAATATAATGAAAGATTTATTGTTGTGAAAGCATGATATCACCTCGACACTAACTTTTCAACCTTATTTAGTCGATTTATGAAAGGCCCTTGAAGTTAGTTTGGAATTCCCTACAATTAGTTGCAAGTAGAGCTTATTGAATTGTTTTAAGATAACATCCTAAAATCGTTGATTGAAATTAATGAAAATCCTGTTGAAATTTGGAAAGAGGCTGTGGCAAACCCTCACCTTCAGGAGCATGCACGCCGATTGATTTCATGCTTTTCAACGACATACTGTTTTGAATCAACATTCTCATACTTAACACAAATCAAGAATTCGTTGAGAAATCAGATGACAGGTGAGCATCTGGAGGACCAATTAAAACTTAAAACCTCCATGTTGGAACCAGATATCACAATGTTGTACCACGGAAGCAATCTCAGAGAAGTCATTAAAATAATAAAAATATAGGTAAATGCATAAATAATTAAATAAAGAAATAAATATTCTTAAGATGGCAGTATATTCAGCAGTTATTAGTTTAAAAGAATATTAACAAAAGATTCAATATTATTGCAGAAAATTGTCACACTTATTGACTCCCCTCACTTCTGGTGGCAAATTTCATGTGGCCTCTCACGTAAAATAATTCCCCACCCCTTTTTTTAACCTATAGTTTTAAGTCAGGGAGTTACGTCTTCCATCCTTCTAATAACATCCACAATTTCTGATCTATTTTTATATTCATCAAAATTTTGTGATTCTTTTCCTTTCTTTCAGTTTAATTAACTCCTTTTCTTTATTCCTTTCTGATTCATTGTGCTTTCTTGCAAACATGTGGAAAGTTTTTGAAAAAAAATACAACTTTGCAGGTTTAGCTTATCATTAATTAACCCAAATAACTGAAATGTACATGCAGGTTAACCTATTTATTTATCAGTTACTGTTTGATTTATACAAGAAATATATTTTTTATTTTGGGTACCTTCTTTTCTAATATTATTATTATTATTATTATTATTATTATTATTATTATTATTATTATTATTATTATTATTATTATTATTATTATTATTATTATTATTATTATTATTTATATTATTATTATTATTATTATTATTATTTATATTATTATTTTAGTATTATTATTATTATTATTATTATTATTATTATTATTTATTATTCTATTTATTATTATTATTATTATTATTATTATTGCTACAAGTCTTAAATGAAGGAGGCGTAAATTTAATGATCGCGAAAAAGTTAAAATTTTAATAAATTTAAGAGGTGTCCCATTCTTTACGAACAGCATTGTTACTAACGTAACCTAAGAGCTTATAGGGGCATTTTTTCAATTGATTTGAAAAACGCCTCCAAATTTATATTTATTATTTTCTCACATTATTATTATTATTATTATTATTATTATTTATTATTATTATTATTATTATTATTATTATTATTATTATTATTATTATTATTATTATTATTATTTTTATTATAATTTTATTAATTATTAGTATATTATTATTATTTGGTGGGAATAGATTAATTAATTTAATTATTATTAAATTTTGTATAATGTTCAAACTTCTCTCCAAGCGCTACTTTCTCAAAAATTTTTTTTAGCAATTAATCTTAACAATTTTGTCATTACATTCATGTGTTACTGACCATCCCCTCAAATATAAAAAACTTAAAATAAAAAGCCCGTTAAGAAACGAACCTCAATCGTCAAGAAAGAAAACAAAGATAAAAACAAAGAATTTGAAAATCATGAAAAAGATGAGTTGGAACTTCATTCGAAGTCACACGGTAAGAAATTTAAATGTGATCATTGCATGTTTGAATGTAAATTCATATCAAATTTAGAAGAGATGATGATACCGGTGGTGGTGAGCCGATGAGACCAACCCTCTCCCCCTCGCACTGCATAGCTGTGCTCAGAACATTTAAAATATTTGTATTTTTTTTAATATATTTACTTTTTTTATATCCTCCTCTAAAGGGTTTAGCAGGGCAAACCGTCCTCAGACCTTGACACACATTTGTTCTCCTTTTCATACCCAACAGGCTCTTTCTTTCTACTTCCAAACATATTTCAAATGTTACTCTGATCGGGAATCTTTCTAGGAGGGCAATCAGGAGTATGATAATTTATTGTTGTTTTCAGATTATGAGTGATTATTTCTGATTTGAGTCATTGTTTTAATGACTTTATTACCTTTCATAATTTGGTTCAAAAACGTTTCAATATAATTTCTCAATATTGTAAATTTTATCTAGCTGATAAAATATAATGAGTGGTGGGTTAAAATTCCCTTTTTTTTAAATCATAAAACTTAGTTTTCGGCAACTTTTGTTTTGTTTTTCTTTAAATGCTTATTTTTATTAATTGTTTGTTGTTTTTGTATTTGGTTTTCATTGAAGGATGAAGCTGAAGGCGCTTAAAACAGGCAAAACTTATTGCAAGTCAGAAGCCACTTTCTATTCCAGATTATGATAGCGATAAACATCATAATGGAATAGTGGTCCTGCTTTCAGCTTTGCTTAATAAAAATACTAAAAATGACATAATAATTGCAAAAATCTTTTTGAGAAAAGAAATTTCCGCGTTTAACGATACTGAAAGTGTAACATAATGATAAAAAGCATTCACGGGTTGTTCTATTGTGAAACAAGTTGTTAGTAAAATGTGATTTAAAAGTGCACCTTTGAACCCACATAGATAAAAACCACTTAAGTGTTCTTACTGTGGGAAAAGTTTTAATCGTATATAAACATCTTTTAGAATCCCACATCGAACCCACACGGGTGAAAGACCATTTAAGTGTTCTACTGTGATAAAAGTTTTAGTGATAAAAGTAATTTAAAGTTCACTTTCGAACCCACACGGGTGAAACCAACCATTTCAGTGTGTCTTACTGTGATCAAGTTTTAAGTCGCAAAACTGGGATTAGAATCTCAAATTCGAACCAACACGGCGAAAAGCGTTTGCTTGTTTCTTACTGTGATAAAAGTTTTTAGTGATAAAAGTAATTTAAAAAAGTTCACCTTCGAACGCCACAAGGTGAAAGAACCGTATAGTGTTTCTTACTGGTGAACAAAATTTTAATCGAAGCCAGGATTTAGAATCTCCATTCGAACCCCAGGTGAAAAAACCGTTTTAAGTGTTCTTAACTGTGATAACAGATTTATCGTAAAGATGTTTTTAGAAACCACATTGATCCCACACAGGGTGAAAACATTTGAGTGCTTCTTACTGTGATAAAAGTTTTAAACAGAAAAGTAATTTAAGAGTTCACCTTGACCCACACGGGTGAAAAACATTTAAAGTGGTTTCTATGGGCGAAAAAAGTTTTATTCAGAAAGTATTTAAGAGTTCACTTCGAACCCCACATGGTGAAGCTTCAGCTTACAGAAAACATAAACACTTTGACTCTTTCTTAAAGATTAGTGGTTTAAAAATGAACATTGATTGTTATGACAGTCGAAATTATTTTAAAAATATGAATGATTATAAATTTTTACGGTATTAGAATTAAGTAATACTTTATATTAGTAATCTGGTAGATATAGCGGTAGGAGAAGTGAAGCTGTAGTCTAGAAAATTTAGATTAGAGGCCTAATGTGGTTTATTGGATGCGTTTATGTGTTAAGCAGTTTTGGTTTTTCTTATGTTTTGAAGCATAAAATTAATAATTATTCCCCTAAAAGAACTTCAAATTTTTATATGTTTATTTTTTAAGTTATTATTATATGTTTCCAGTTTGACTCTTAAATAGTTTGCAATTTTTTTTTTTACTTATGTTCCTAGTATTTCACGGGTCTTATTCTTCTAAAATCGATATTAAAAATTTGCGGAAAGGATGAAGATTAAAGGTTATATATGTGACATTTTATTTTTTTTATGAATTTTATTTGTAGAGTAATAAATGATTTGTATCGTTTTAGAGTTTGATTCTTCCTAATGATAAAGCTATTCACAGCAACTTAATTTGGTTTTATTTTTTCTGTTGTTAATCATTGAACTTCTTCTTCATATTTTGGGCTTTAACTATAAAGCAGACTTGTGGAATACTGTAAGATTGTTTTGGACCTATTCCAATTCTCGAAGGAAATATCGTCGTCATTTTTAATGATAATCTGTTGACAATTTTTTCTCATGTAATCCATGATTTGTCGATGTGAATTTTTAAAAATGTGCACTATATATATATATATATATATATACTCTATATATATATATGATATATATATATATATTAATATATATTTTATATATATATATATATATATATTATAATATATAATATATATATAATATATAATATATATTATATATATATATATATATATAATATTATATTATAATATATATATATATATTATTATATATTATAAATATATTATATTTATATTCTTATATTATATATATACATATATATATTATATATATATATATATATATTATTATATATATATATATAATGATATTAATATATATATTATATATTATTAATATATAATTATATATATTATTATATATATATATATATATAGTATATATTATATATAATATATATATATATATATATATTATAATAATATATATATATATATATATATATATATTATATGATAGTATAAATATATATAATTATATATTATATATATATAATAAATATAATATAAATATATTATATATATATATATATATATATAATTATATATATTATATATATATATATATATATTATATAGTATATATATATATTATTATATATATATATATTATATTATATATTTATATATATATTATATATATATATTATATATAATATATATATATATATATATATAATATTATTTATATATATAATATTATATTATAAATTTAAAACCATTTAAGAACTAAACAGGGAAATTAGAATATTAAAAATTAAACAGTAGTTTACGTTTCGAGACTAAAATACAATGTCTCCTCCTCAGAACTTTACGTGTAATATAAATTAATTTATATCAAAAATAAATAAAAAAATTAAAATATGAAATGAAAAATATGAAAGTAAATTAACAAGTTGTAACAAAAAAATATTTATTTTTTTCAGCTATGAAATTTCTTGTTATTAGGTCAAAATTAAAGAATCGCTTCGGAAATATTAAAATTAGATTTAGAAGACAAGAAATTGTTACAAGAATTTAGTACATTTTATCATTTTGAAAGGTAAACAAAAATGTTTGGCACCTTCCAATTAATGATGTGCTCATTCTGTGAAAGATGTGCAACATTTTTGTTTAATTCAAAAGATAAAAATCTAAATCAATTATTAGAATCTTTTTTCATTCAACTAAATCTAATCTTAATATTGGCGAAGAATCTCTTTAACTTTGGACTATACAAGAAATTCATATCTGAAAAAATTAATATTTATCATACAAATAATTTATTGGATGTGAAGTAATTTTTTTGTTGCATCTGTTGATATTTGCTTTCATTTTTTATGTTTTATACTTTAATTTTATTATTTATTTTGTAAAAATTAATTTTATTTCCATTTAAGTTCTGAGGAAAGACATTGTACTAAGTCTGAAACGTAAACTATGTTTAATTTTTATATTTTGCTTTTCAGGCTGTTTTGAGTTCTTAAGCGGTTTGAATTGTTCTTTACATTTAAGAGTTTGATGCTGTTTTTAACTATGTTAAGATTTTGCCTATATTTGCATATATATATATATTTATAATATATACTTATATTATAATATATATTATATTATATATATATTATATTATATTATATATATATTATTATATTTATATAATATATAATTATATATTATATTATATAGTATATTATATATATATATACATATATAATATATATATATTATTATATATATATCTATATATATATATATATTATATATATTATATAATTATAATAATATATATATATATTAATATTATATATATATATTATAATATTAATATATATATAATATATATATATGGCTTTTTTAAGTGGTTGACTTCAGAGCGAAATTCAATATTGAATGTATCGTTATTTTTAAATAATTTAGGGTTAATACATTAAATTTTTTTGGGGTAAACTAACCTAATCTTAACTAACCTAACTAACAACCTCACCTAACAACTTAACTCTAATTAACCCCTAACCTATATATTATACGGAGTCAACAGTTAATGTCCTATATTATATGTATATATATATATTATATATATAATATATATATATATATATATATATATAGAATATATATATTATATATATTTATTCAAAAATAACGTCCTACATGTTAATTTCACATGCTGGGTTATGTGGTGGGCATCAGATTCCGCGTAAGTGTTTTGCACCACGCCACATGGACTAAGTAAAGCGCGAGAATTGTTCCTGTGGTGAATAATCACTCCACCTCACAAGAACACTGCCGCATTCTACACCCGTGCACACTAAGGCGTAGCGACAGAACAAGGGCAACCGCCGGCAGGAGCTGAAATAACTTTATAACCGGGAATTAGTTGTATGTAATTAGACTCTGTATGGGTGTTATTTTTTGAATACCTATCACACTGCGTTGAATTTATAGAGTAGTTATCTTATCAATACATTATATTCCCCGGTTTATAAATGTATTTCACTCTGCGCGGTGCCTCTGTTTGTACGCTACGTACGAGTGTGGAGGGTAGAGTGGGCGTGGTTCCTGTGGGGGGTGATTATGTTCACACAAAGCAACATATCGTCCGCTTTACTTAGTCCATCGTGCGTGGTTCGTCAACACTACGCGGAACATCCTGCTTGGGCCCAGGTTCACATCCCAGCAGTGTGAAATTACTGTAAGGGTTATTTTTGAATACCTATCACACTGCGTTTGGAATTTTGAAGCATGTTTGTTATATATATTTATATTAATTATAGTATATATATAGGTATATATATATATATATGAGGTATATTATATATATATAATATCTATATATTATATATATATATTATATATATATATTAATATAAAATATATAGGTTGGGAATTTTTTGGATTTTTTTGAGATAAAATCAATTTTGATTTTTTGGATTTTTTTTGAGATCGTACGTACCTAATATAATTTGTAACTATTTTTTTTTTTTAAAAGTTCGGATTAAGTATTATTTAACCCTAGGCCCTATATCTGAGTTCAAATTCTTAAAATAGGGCTTATAGACTATGACAAGCAAGAAACAACTAGCAAGCACTGAAATGAGTGTTATTTGTAATATGATAATATATTACCATCAGAAATAAAAGAAACATGTTTGAAAATGAATCTTTTGTTGACATTTTTATAGTGTAGAAATTTGAAACAGAGTAGCCTTGCTATGATAATTTTAATTTTTTATTTCTATTAAAATTAAGTCATTTAAATATAAAAAAAATATTATAATACATTCGATACAAACGGACACTATATATATATATATATATATATATATATTATATATATAGTATATATATATATATATTTATATATATGATATGTATTATAATTATAAAGCAAAAATCACGATTTTTTGAGCAAAAAAAATGAGTAAAAATTAGTTGAAAAAATTAACTGATTTTTTTCCGTGCCATCCCTTATTATATATATATATATATATTATATTGTATATATTATATTATATTATATGATTTATATTATATATTATCTATATATATATAGTATATATATATATATATAGAGTATAATATCTATATTATTATATAGTATATAATATTATTGAGGGGCATGGAATTTCCTGTCTGTATAGCTTATGTACTTGCTATAGTGTAAACGCAATCAAAAATAGTTTTCCTGTACACCAAATCTTTGACTGCTATTTGTTTATGTGAGAAATTCTTACGCTCTTGTGTTACACTTTTTCAAATGTTGTAATGGGTAAGCCGCGGAGGCTGACGCCCAGAAAAGTGCCTGGAGTGAGGGAATTTCAAGGGGGGAAGTTAGTTAGAGTCCCGTAGAACTTAATGAGAGGGGATGTGTGTCAGAGGACCGGGCACTGTTAATAAATTTTCCCCTAAATATGCAAAGAAATAAATATCAATCCCAAATCCCCGAGAAGAAGAAAAAGACCGCTAAAAATGCCCAGCCAAAAAAGAAAGTCACCCACAGTTCAAACCAAGAGAACAAACATGGCTATTGTTTAGTAATCGAATCTAGAACAGTAGACCCATCAACCTCCCCGAAAGGGTAAGGAGAATGACGAACATCTCAAATGAAACAGAGTCTGAAAGCGAATATCCAAGTAGTAGCACGAAGCGCAAGATGGTTGGATAGCCACCTTTCGCCCATTTCTTTAGAAGGAAAAAGAAAAAAAGTCTCCCTCTCAACGCATTCCTCACTCAACGAATTTGAATTGCTATGAGTGGGTTCGCAAACAACTATTTTTAACCTTTATGAAAATTAACCGACCCGGAGAGAGAGAGTCAGACTATTGGTGTCAATAATTACGAGCAAGTTACAAATTCGTTAAGACTCACTCTGACAAGACGATTTTATGCTAAATTAGTTGAGAGTAATGAGAACTCTATGGCACCATCCCTGAGAACGCAATAGATAGAAGTTTTCCCAGTCTGGATTGAGGGAGGGGGAAGCTTCCCTCCAGTATGTAATTAGGATAAAAGAAATGCTTCGTGTACTATCTATGTTTCGACTACTAATAGGATAGTCGATGCAAAAGTTTGGTTAGATAATTCTTATTACGATTGCTTAGCAACCGGGATCTCGTCAATGACGACCAGAGAAGACCATAATTTTTGATGATTGGTAGAACTTCGCGAATTGACATCTTTATTAAATTTTTTCCTCCAGAAACGGCTTTCCTATCTCCCATAGGAGGAACCGATGGCAACCTTTAATGCCATCCTCCAGCAGAAGAGAAAGTCACGCAAGGTAAGCAAGGAATCGTCCGCGTCAAGAAGAGAAATAAGTATAATAATTATCACACGAGAAGGCAGCCGAAGAGATGAGATCACTCACTAAAAGCGTAATAGAACTAGCAAAAACGATGTGCCAGACTTCGAAAAATTCTCCCGTCTCCAACGACGACCAAAATTCAAGGGAAGAAACTTCACGGTAAGACATTATGCACGTTTGCGGACAGGAGCAAGCGACCAAGGGCCTTTGTTAGTTTCAACAGGAGATTGTCGTTTACAAGAGCTTTTAAATGCGAAGGTCCGTAATTGTGCGATGGTACCTTTGATCCCCCGAAACCCGGCACTCCTCTCCTCACAGCATGATATTCTCAACCTTTAAAAGGGAAATCTCGAGACTGGCCTGTGAGTCAACTCCCGGGCCAAAAGGGGGTGTAATATGCGGGGGAATGGAGTATATTTGTCTAGTAGGAATTTATAAACACGCCGCCCAGCAACTTTTTAAATAAATGAGATAAATTGTGGGCGCGGGAAGTGTTATGATAATGTAGTAGGTAATTTTGGTAGGAGAGTTGTTTTTACAGTGGTCATTATAATAATAATTCATAATAATTACTATAATAATAGAAGACGTTATTATTTGATTGATATTATCATAATGACGGTAGAAATGATGCGCTATAATTGTACTTAGAATAATTGGAAATTATAATAATTATGAATATTGGGGGGGGGAGGGGGGAGCATCTTATTATAACAAGTCATAATAGTATGAAAAATATTTAATTATAGCATAATTTAATTAAAGAGGAATAATGCATGTATTGGGTTATTTATAATAGTAACATATATAAATGATGGGTATGTTATTATAATAGCTATAATAATATTAGATTATTTTAGTAATAAGGGTAATAGAATAATTCGTGGTTATAACAGAAATGTGCATAATGTTAATAGATAATAGATGGAATAAGGGTGTTATTATAAAAATAATCATAGCATAAACGGAATTGTTGATTAACGAGATTGAATGCAATTATTTTAATAACGAGGTTGTGACTCAAATGGCAGGGAGGGAGATTCCTAGTGAGTCACCCACTCCCCCGCAGGAGGCGACTTGCCTCTCCGCTCTTGTCGCTGAGTCGACAGGGGTAGAGTCATCTTTAACTTTTAATTGTAACTCACCGCATGTTGAGACTAATAACAATAATAATAATTGTAAAACTAGGAATAATGATCACAGTAATAGTGATGGTGGTAACGATTATGTAAATTATCGTAACTATATATAGTAATCTGTGACTCTGGAGGTGGAATCACAGGCAATCTGAATGAGTTGCTGTCTCCCCAAACGAGTCAACCTGTTCCCACCCGCACGCTCCTTGTGGAGGAGGCGGGGTAGATGTGATTCAAACTTGTGACTCCGTACTTGTTGATAAAAATAGGAGCGAAATTCCCTTTCTGAAAATGAATTGTATTAGCTTTAGGGAAGAAGGAGTTTTTCCTCCTTCTGATGAGTTTGAAAGGTCATTAAATTTAAGAAATGTTACATGTAATTTATCTGGTAATACTGGGGTGGAAGTATCTGGCAACTCAACTGAAGTTGTTGCAACAGTTAAAGGGGTGGTTTCAGAATCTAATTGTATTATATTTATCTGATAAAACTAAATGAATGCTACTTGCAGATTCGGGGAGCTGCCTCGACCTGAAATATAGGGCATCTTGATTAGATTATGGAAGGCCCTCCGATTGGCACTACCTATGGGGCCGCAATATGGAGGGTTATAAATTAGAATAAAAAGGGTAATTAAAATGACTTTGGGAACTAGAAAAGGTTTTACGGGACGTGCATGCTTACGCAGCAGACACATAATTTAACGTTCTCGGCAAATGGGGGGGGGGGCCCCCCCCCCCCCCCCCCCCCCTTTTTTCCTCAAAAATTACGGTTTCACCATCGACTTTTAAGTGCTATGCTATTATTTATTAGACTCAAAGACAAAACGCAGTATTTCCCTTAGTAATGAGGCTTTTGATTTTTCTATGTCATGTGAGAAACTTTATCTTTCCCACTAACCGCCGTTTCTTTTAAATATACCCCTTTTTGCGAACATGAAATAGTTAACAATTTAATCAGGAAGTATCAACGATTCATTCTTGAATGCCAAGGAGGCGCTAATTTTAGCTTTAAAGAATAAACAGCTATATAGCGTTGGCAATTTTTACTCTGCACACAGTTACAGAAAAGAGGTGGCGCGGAGCCTTATTTTGACAAGCTGTTTGGTAATTTACGACTTTGTTTACTTCATTCCCAACTCGGTAGTAAACGATTAATATATGGGGAGGGGGTAAAGATTGTACTATTGGAGAGGGGGGTGAAGATTGTACTATTGGAGAAGGGGGAGGGAGAATGAAAGTGCCTTTAAAAAGTAAAATTTCTGTCTGAACTGTGCAGAGAACTATCCATAATGTTGAGTCAGTGGCAACCAATTAACGACTGAAGACCGAGGCATAGCTCACATCTTTTTGAAGGGCAAATGAGGAAATCAATCAGTTATTGGCAATCAGGGGGAAGAGCGACTGGAAGTTTCCGGCCAGCTTCTTGCCAAAATCTGATGGCAGGGTGAGATTGGTCGTAGATCTGCGTCTGTTGAACCAAAGATCTACCTCTGACAATTTTACTCTGCCTAGATTAAGGGATATTATCATGCAATTGCAACATTGCAATTGCTGACAATACTTGATCTTAGCAAGCCCTACTATAATGTAACTATAAGTGAGGAAACAGGAAGTATTTCACTATTACTTGCCCTCTTGGGTAACTATTAGCTTCAAACTATTTAATACAAGGGACAAAATGATCCTCTAGTGCTTTCTATCTTGCTCAATGTTGTGTTCAATTATTGCTTGGATGATTTAAGATGTTTTTTGTTTATTTGGGATGACAGTACTAATCACTAGCTAATTACTCTTGAAGAAACATGTTTTGCAGCAGACTATTGTGAGAAGGTTTTGAAAGATAAAGTAATATGACGATTTACATGAACTCCCAAGAAAATGTTCGCTGGCGCCAGAGAACATAGACTTCTTTAGGCTTCATATATTAGGAGAAGGGAGTTCGACTATTGCCAAAAAAAGAATCGATGCAATAATAAAATGTTTGCAAACCGACAACTATAAAACAACTTTAGATACATTTCTTTGGCCTTTAAACTTCTGCCGATTAACTAAGCTTGGGGCTGGCCAAATACTACATACTTGATACGAAGCTATGAAAGACATAACCCGCTTCCTACGAAGAAAATTCCTGGGGTGGTAGACTGACGAGCTTTCAGGGAGCAATAGCTGGCGCATGGTAGAAACGCCACATTGTTGTCTTTTCCTGATGAGAACTGAGTTACTTATTGTACACAGGTATAGCGACTTCCACGATAGCTGAGTGGAATCTATATGGGGATAGAGAGTGATCAAACGAAAGTCTCTTTGCACTTTACATGTACCGTACTGAATAATGGATGGAGGTGGTATCTATTACCGCAAGTTGGTATTAAGGAACTGTGGGCATTCCAGCATACAGTTGCAAAAATTTTTTACTTAATTGCCAAAGTTCAGGAGAATCAAGATCTGTACAGCAATGTAGTGGATTAATACAACCTTACACAAAAAGAGTTGCCAGCGAAGATAACATAACCATTTCGGGAAATGGAATTCTGCTAAATTATATGCCAAATTTTGACGTTGATTTTAAATTGATCTCTAATTAACAAAAAATAAATTAGCAGTTAATTTTGACAGATTTGGCTTAACGAAAGTAAATAAAATCATGGGAATTGGAGATATTCAATTGCAGATATCTTTGTTTAGAAATGGATAAGTGGTGGCGTTGTCTTCTACTTTCTCAATGAAACTACCATGGAACAAGTTGCAATTGGGGTATGGCTAGCTCTTAGTGACCTTAATTTCCCTTCTGAATTCCGTAGAAATAGGGATGAGTTCCTTTAATCGACATGCGAGAAGGGACTTTGCTAGCTCTATGTATAATATAATTAATAATAATAATAATAATATAATTATAATAATTTAATTTATAATTATTATGCGAACAAATAATGCAATAGCATCGACAAGCCAAGCATGACCTATTATATTTCTGTAACAATACAAATAATGTACAGTAAGATAGGGTGTTAAAGCGGAATGATGAAGTTAATATCCAAGAGGGTATAGATTTCAGAGAAAATAGCTATGAACAAGAAACTGACTGTTTTTATAAAGAGTTTGGATAAATGGAGGGAAGCTACGGATAAAGGCTGTTACTGGAGTTCATTCTCGGGACAAGGAGTTGTGCTTGGCGCACGATATAGATTTAGCAGGGAACCCTCTAGGAGTTAATTCATTATTGGTATCAAGATTTTGGAAAAATACTATATTACTATCATTTGGGATTTAAGGGACTTTGGAACTGCTCTAAAGATGGATTCGTCTTAATGTTATGGTCTAGTAGATATTTATAAAATTTTCATACGAGTTGTGATGTCTGTCAAAAAACAAGAGCGTTAGGAAAATATCTCCAGAATTTAGTAGATATATAAGAGGTTTCGGAGAAATTCGACACTCTTCATGTGGATCTTGTGAAGCTATCGTATTACTGGTATGTGGGTTTTCATTTTATTGCCTTGATTTTATCGCAGATTTAGTAAATTATCCCCTTTGGGCCTTAGCCCTCTTAGGCAGGCGTCTGTCGATTGGTATGAAATTGTGTTATGTGAGCGGAATTTTTCCTTCTGTGACTCAGAGTAAAAAGACTTCATCTCCAGATCGGGGAAGCCATTCACTGGCCAAATTGTTTAATGACGTGTGTAACCTACTCAACATAGATAAGATTTGTCACTTTACGTCTTACTCTCCTTCTAGTTCAAATCGCGACTAGTGGAAGGATAAATAAAGCCCCTCATAGTGCATGAAGTGGTTAAAATGGCCGAAACTTGCCCTGGGCAATTGTACTTGTTTGAGATCAGCCTTTGAATGAACCAAGGTTCACTTCCTGTTGCTCATGTTTTGGCAGATTATTGGTGCCCGGAAGCTATTACTATGAAGTAGGCACTCAGTGCACGGTCAGCCAAAAGTTCCTATTTTTGAAAGAAAATTTTGGCATTAATGCTAAACGCTCTGGCATACCCACTGTGTTATATATAAAATAAAATGTGTTTGCATGTCTAAAGAGCACCACATAGGCAAAGTTTGTATAGTAAGAAGACCAATCAGTAATAACATGTGGGGAAACTGGAAGAGATATACTCGGTCCTTTTACGGGGATTAGGGAAAAGAATACATTTATATCTAAAGAGGGAAAGAAGCTATAGAAAATTTGTGAAATGAATAATTTAATCCACTATATATAAGCCGACGGGAGCGCTGGGACCCAAAAAAAAAATAAATAAAGGTTAAATAAAAAAAAAGTGTGTGGGGCTTTTATTTCTGAATGCATTTCTTAGAGTTTGACAGTAGTTAAATTGATACTTTTATCCTTCAAAAAAAAAAAAAAAAAATACTTAATTTTTTTCTCTAATTCAATACTATATATATTGACCTAAGTGGTTTCTCAAACTGTGTGACGCGTCACCTTTGGGTGACGCAGCTTCCCTTCAGGGGTGACGCGAAAGATTTTAACATTTTCATAATTGTTTTTCATTTCATTTAAGAATTTTAATCGATTTTGATTTTCCAACTTTGTTAAGCATGATTTTTAAGTTATGTTATCCTTAATATATATATATATATATATATTATATTATATTATATATATATATTATATATATATATATTATATATATATATATATATATTAATATTATATATATATATATATATATATATATATATATATATATATATATATATAAATATATATATATATATATTATATATATATATATAATATATATATATATATATTATTATTATATATTTCTTGCTTTCATCTTTCCTTTTAATTCCCAAAACTGGGAGTAAGGTGCGTGAAAAGCATCGGAAAAGAAAAGCAGTAGGGAAGAGACAAGTCGAAAAGAAAGCCCAGCCTTAACCGCCCCCTCTGTACGCATTAATTAGTAAGAAACTCGGTTCGCAATCAGAAAATCCACATAGAGCTTCACGGGACCGCGACGGATCCTCACTATGGTATATCGTCAATTGTAGGGTTCATCCCCTGGCCAGGTGGGCCACAACCATACCCCTTTACAACACCCCGCATTCTCTCCTATCATGCACCTTTCTTCTCACCTCTGCCAAACTCAACATTTCTCTCCTAAACATTCCCTTACTGACTCAATCCACTTTTCTTCGGTCTCCAGCCGGTAAGTTCCAACACAACTCACCACTATACATCCGCTTTAACAACCGACTATCATCATCCTTTCCACATGAACCAACACCATCTCAACATACTTTTCCTTTATTCTCTCGTTTACACACCTTTCTTCACACCACACACAACTCTCTAAACTACGTTTCATTCCTCCATTTTATCAATTTCTTCTCACACCTGCAAGCCCCTAAGATTGTCCATCTGACACATTGAACTTTAGATCTTAACTTCTTATTCCAGACCATAGTCTCACTACTATGCAAAACAGTAACAACATACCCTCATGCAAGACCTAGCGCTCCAGACTTAAGTCCTTTCTGCATTCCACGTAACGATTTAATTGTACAAGCACTTCTGCCATTAACACTTTCTAATAACTTGCATTCATCCGTTCCTTCTCATCAACACATACCTAAATATTTAAACTAAGACACTTGTTCCAGCTGCTCACCATCAAACTAACTTCACACTGAGGCTATCCTCACTCACAACCATACCTTACTCTTATCTGCGTTACTTTCAAACATCTTTTACACACCATGCCAAATCTCCTACCAATCTTCTCAAACTCTTCAGATTCGCACACAAAACCAAATCATCTCGCTATATATAGGTAGGGTACCCTCCATCATCTCCATTCTCCATCATTCTAACACATTTCCTACACCTACCTCTAATTCTTTCATAATCCCATTTATTATATAAATTGAATCACCAAAGGAAGACATAACCACAATCCCTGCTCACTCCGTTATTAATACTAAAACCATCACCTTTGACCATTTATTCTTACACACGACTCACTATCCTCATACATACTTTTGAGATTCATTCAGAAGCCTACACCAACACCATATTATCACTAACACTGCCATAGAGCTTCCTATTAACCCTATCATACATACCTGGTTGCAAATCTAAAACTTAAATACAATTTATTCTTCTTCTCCCTTCATTTTCTAATCATTTGTTTCAATGTAAA
Source organism: Trachelipus rathkii (assembly GCA_015478945.1). Lineage (NCBI taxonomy): Eukaryota > Metazoa > Arthropoda > Malacostraca > Isopoda > Trachelipodidae > Trachelipus > Trachelipus rathkii. The sequence continues at coordinate 17,495 of JABUQX010053225.1, forward strand.
GATTTG
>JABUQX010053225.1:35000-36396 GCA_015478945.1 Trachelipus rathkii
CACTTGCGAGAGATGGGGGGGAGGTGAGAGTGAAGAGTTCCCTTTAAAAAGAGAAACTCTATGTAAACTGGCGGAAAAATATCCGTATCTTGTTGAAGTCAGTGGCGAACCAATACAATTGAAGAGCCGAGGCATAGCTACACATCTTTTAGAGAGTGACAAGGGGAGATCAAATAAGTCATTTCAAGCGGGGGAAGAGCGATTGGCAATTTCCGGCCATCTTCTTGTTAAAGTCTGATGGCCGGGTGAAACTGGTCGTGGATCTGCGTCTATTGACCCAAAGGTCTTCCTCTGACAATTTTACTCTACCTAAGATTAAAGATATCATCTTGCAATTGCAACATTGCAAATTTCTAACGAAGCTCGATTTAAGGTAAGCCTACTATAATATACCAATCAGCGAATAAACAAGGAAATATTTTCACTATTACTTGCCCTCTTGGTAACTATAGCTTCAACTATTTCATACAGGGGCTTTAAATTCTCCTGTAGTGCCTTCCAGCGCCTCATGTCAATTTTGCTTGGAGATTTAAGGAATATTTTTGTGTATTTGCATGATATACTGATCACTAGTTCTACTCTTGAAGAACATGTTGCAACATTGGAGAAGGTTTTAGAAAGATTAAAGTATATGAAGATTTACATGAACCCCAAGAAATGTTCGCTGGCCGCCAGAGAAATAGACTTCTTAGGCTTCAATATTAGCGAGAAGGGAGTTCGACCTAGCCAAGAAAAGATCGATGCAATAATAAATGTTGCAAAACCGACAAACTATAAAACACTTTAGGACATTTCTTGGCCTTTACAACTTCTGCCGAATTAAAATAGCGGGGCTGCCCAAATACTACAACCTTTGACGAAGCTATTGAAAGACAAACCGCTTCCACGAAAGAAAATTCCTGGGGGTGGAAGACTGAACGAGCTTTCAGGGAAGAAAAGCGGCGATGGTAAAGAACGCCACATTGTTGTCTTTCCTGGATGAAGAAAAACTGAGTTACTATTGTACACAAAGGTAAGCGAGCTCACGATGCTAGTGATCTATATGGGGGAAGAGAGTGATCAAACGAAAAGTTTTTTTGCTTTACAGTACCGTACTGAATAAGGCGGAGGTGGTACTTACGAGCAGTTGGTTAAGGACACTGCTTGGGCATCAGCAACAGTTTTGCAAAAAATAATGTTTACTTAATTGCCAATAGGAGAATCAAGATCTGTACAGCAATAAGTGGATTGATCACAACCTACACAAAAAAGAGTGCCACGAAAGTACATAACATTCGGGAAATGAAATTTGCCTAATAAATAATTGCAAATTTTGACGTTGAGTTTAAATTGATCTCTAAAACAAAAAATAAATAGAAGTTTTGGACAGAATTGGCTAACGAAAGAAATAAAATCA
>JABUQX010053226.1:0-20000 GCA_015478945.1 Trachelipus rathkii
GGAAAATTGCTATATAAATTGATTATATTGTTGAAATATTAATTTAATATCTACCAGAAATATGATTTTTTTAATGATTAAAAATGTATAATAAAACGTGCAAAAAAAAATAATTTCAAAATACAACTGACGGTAAAAAAAACAGAATAAATGATATATACCTTATATATATATTAATATTAAAATATAATTAATATATATTATATTAATAATTATATCATATTAATATTATACTAATTATAAAATAAATAATTAATATATATATATGATTTAAATATATTTATTTAATATATTTAATATATATATAAACTGATATTATAATATATATTATATATAATATATCATAATATATAAATAATAATACTTCACATTTTCAAAGTTATTCTTTCTTTCTTTTTTCTTGTTTTTATTTTGAAATTTTAAATGTAGATAATTACTCAGCCCATACACATGCAGCATACAAAACCCACATTAATTCTATAGGCAGGCGTTTATAGCAAGTTATGAAAATAATAATGTATAAATACACATTTGTAAAACCCACCCACTACAAGTATATACCTAACGGTCATAAATTTCTAGGTAGTGTATAGCACAGTAACTGTAATGGTATAGTTAGTTTTTTAATAATAGTAGAGAGGAAGTAATTTACTTTATATATAAATATACAGTTTATAGGATAAGTAAAAAAAATAAAAATAAATGAATAAAAAACAGTAAGATTATATAGAACTGAATTCGCATAAGATTCCCACCAGAACAGATTGTGCATGTGAGCTGCTATCACAACGCCAGAAACCGTTAACAGAAGATCTGGAGGCCACCTCACAACAGGGAACGACTATCGTCTGGAGCGGATTTTGCCGCGGATGGCTCAGCGCAGAATACCATAATTGCGTTCATGCGAGGGAGAACAGATGGGGCACCGCCTGTTGTCTGGACACTTCCTATTAAAAAAGGGAAATTTTAGCGAATTAATTGCGGAACATGGAGGTGGAGTTCATCGTGAACGGATAATTGAGACGTCGGCCAATACCTTTCTACCTTAGCATGAAGATTCAGCATACCTTGTAGGTGAAGGGTTTAGAAGAAATTAGATCTTAATCCCCATGTCTTAAAATGCTTATTGATTTGGAATTCCTCTAAATTCTTTAGGTATTTAAAGTATTATGGCCAATTTGGGCAATATAAAGTCCAAGTTCGGCGTCCCCAAAAAATTATTATGACAGGTCACCAGTTAGAACCGATATTTGGTATTTTAGAAAAGAGAAGTACTTGTATAACCATCTTTATTTCTCATTTGCGTGGGTAAGTTACTTATACCCATCAATTGATTCGTAGTACCGTTTGTAGTGGAAATGAATAGAATGTCAGTAGAGACTAACGGATTTGTATCGCCCCCCCGGGAAGGGTATATTGATTAGTTGTCAAGAACTTGCGAAATAACCATGTTGCTTAACGCATTCGATTATTCTAAGTGATTCGGCAGAACAAAGACTGTTGAGGGTATTTGAATATCAAAATAGGACGGAGTAAGCGTGCTTGAATTTGACAATTAAGTACGTACCGGGCCGAGCAATGCATTAATGCCCCTGAGTGCTAGGGTTGGTCGTCGGTGCCAGCCCTGAGCGTAAGTACCTTTATTTTATTAAGGTTAGTATCACAATTGCATTATGATATAGGAAACCGCGTACGTCTTGATTCGATGACGGGAACTTGAAGTATAGACTAATAATGTCTACTGGAACAGCCCCGTGGAATGGGTGAATCCCGCACCGGCCTGAATATGAGAAGAAGTGGCCCCCATGAAATGCCAGAGAATTGGGGAAGGAAGAGAGGAAGGACGCAAGAGCAGCCGCTCATGCGTATAAGAATGAGTCACTACCCTGCCACCCCGGTGGAGAGGCCTCTGCCCCCCGGTCCGTAATTTCCTCGATAATGAGCGATGTGGAATAATAGTCAGCCTTATTTTCCGTTGAGAACCATATTTTTAGTTGAACTCCAGGCAAGGCGAAAATAAGAGGCCCTTATATAATCCTCAGGTAGTCATATTTAGTTTTGGCGGTTGATGCACCCATCGAAGCATGTTTTCATATGAGAAAAGTTCACAGATGACACATCATTTTAATTTTTTCAATCTTTCTTCTTCTTTAATACCCTCACGACCTCATAATCGTTATTGAGTACTCCTGAAGTTGACATATGTGTTTGCTTTCGTCCTTGATAGTTATTATATATATTGCAAATTATTTATACTATAATACTATATATAAATATAGTTTCTTTATAATAATTTATATATATAATATATTAATTTATTGTACTTTATGATTTATTTTTCTTTATTTACTATATTATTTAATATAACATTTATTATCCAAATATCTTTATTAGTTTTTTTTAATACATTACTAATTACTTCATAATAGATTTCTTAATTATTCTATCATTTAACATATTTATACTTTTATACGTATTTAACCATTTTTGATTTACTGAATGTACTTCTTCTAACATAATATGATATATAATTTAATTATCATTTCACAATTATATATATATCATATAACTTTATATATTTTACATTTTTATTTCTATTTTTCCATATATTACCACCTTATGGATAAACTAATCCACATTTTAATGATTTTTTACCTTTTATGTATGTACTTTTAATTATTCCCTCATTTATACTATTACTATTTTCTTATATTTTTACCATATTTACTTCTTATCCCTATATATATTTATTGTATTTACTATTATTAATTGATAACATAATTTGTACTATAGTATACTAGTAAGTATATTTTAGGTCACAATATCCTATTAACCTAGACAATCTAGTATTTACTGATATATATCAGACACAAATCGTGCGGCATTATCCCTTTTTTTACACAATCTATATAGGCTGTGGGTCCTATTGTTTCATTGTCTTGGTAAGTTGACTCCAATTTGGTAAGTGAAAAAATATAAAAGGAAATTCCTAATTGCATACAATTACATTTCTAAAGAACAAAATAAATTAAAAATTAAATATTAATTAATGCGGTGTATCGCATTTTACGATGTTATTACAGCTGACTTCATAAGTTCTATTTGCACTTCATTTTACTCTATTTCATGAGATTTTTTTTATAATTTATTATAATCCTTAATATTTTATAGTTCCCTTAAACTATTTGTAACAAACCCTGTTAGCACATTATTATTATTTTTATAACTTAAATTCAGTTTTAACCCCTTTTTATCATTTGCTGAATCTTTTAGATTTTTCAAGTTGATAGTAACGTACTTAAAATTTCTTTCAGAAGTTTGTCTCAATACCCTTGTTCCTAAATAGACTAAATACCTGTATATTCTTACACTATTGTTTTGGAGCGTCTTCAGCAAATCTCTTGACATAACATTATTTTTCTCGACGAGATGCTTTTTCACTTGAATAATGCCACATGCAGTTCGATTTAAAGCACACACAACACATTATTAATTTTCAGTAATGTTTTACGGTTTTAAAAAGTATTTTACAGCACATGTATTAATGATGGCGTTATATAGTTTATTTTCGGAGCAGAAGGAATATTGATTATCAAATAGTTTTGCACAACCACCCTTCATGTGAGCATTTTTGTGATTTCGATTTGGCCACAAAGCAATTGCGGAAATGCCAATTTTTTTGTGTAAGGAGACAGTAGCGCTAGAAGGTTGATAACAGACTGATTGTATACTTTTGGATTACGATATTTGTCTTTTTGATATTCTAGTGTAGTTTGTGTTGACCTTTATTATTATATGAGATAACTCACTTACCTAACTCAACCTTTTTTTTGGTCATAACTTTTATTTGGGGTTATCTACAATTCAACATTAATTCCTCGACGTTCCCTCACGTTTTGTCTCTCGTAACTCCGTTCGCGCTCTCACTCTCTGAAAACATATTTTGATTGTTGACTTTCTACTGCGTCTGACTCTCTCAACCATTTATCATTATTTCACTTTTACATTTCAAATGTTTGCAATAGTTGTATATTGTTGCAAGTATCCTTTTTTTAGTTTTCATACAACATGTCCACGCATTGTTGCCCAATTTTTGTCTTGTTTTCTCAGTTCTTGTGCCTCTGTTATTGAGTCCTGATTTTTTAATTCGTATAAACGTGTTGGATTATCATGAGTATCAGTATATACACCACAGACTTTCCAATTTTCTTTTTACATTTTGCTCGCCCCTCCACCCTCACGGATAATTCTCTATCTTTTTATTTATTCTATATCGTATATACTATCATTATTTATCTTTCTATATCGTATTTATTTATCCCGTTCTATACTCTCTATATGCTCTGTAAGATTACGTTTCTCTTTATCTATATTATCTCTCCTTATATTTATTTCTCTGGTCTCGGGTGAGGTTATTAATATTATATTTTCTTATTATAATATTAATTATCTCTATGTTACAACTAATCATCACTTATAGTAATAATAATATTCTAATCTATCACTGTGCAAATCTCCCATCAATTCATTTCACACATCATATTCTCCTGTCATCTGCATATGCTAACTTAATATTACTCTTTACACACCAAGTACGTAGGTTTGGCAATATGGAAACACGTCTACTGGTACAGACTCAAGCACAACACTACGATCAAAAGTATCCTTACCCATTCATATTAATCTACATAGCTCTCCTTCTGATGCACTTCCGTTTGGTATTGGAAAACACTTGTGTAGGTAATGGAACGAGATTACGTACAATGTCCAACAATGGTTTTCTCTCACAGATTACGAACATCCAATCAGTGGCTTGATACGTACCAGCACTGCGACACAGCATAATACAATGTAGGGTACCACGCTACGATTCGAATATCCAAAAAGTTGTGGAGCATCGTAGCTCAATAGGCTTTTTCTGTCTTTTTTGGTATTAGACACAGGTGTATTCCTTCCCATGTCCAATCTTTTGAACTCGAAGTTTACTAAATATATATCTTTCACATTGTTCTTCTGTTATTTATGTGTATGTCTTTTGATTATGTCCAATTTGTAATTCTTTGGATTTATTTTTTATTTGAATCAACTCTAACTAAAGCTAATTAGCTCTTTGTGCTTATACCTCTCCTACTCCCACTTGCTCTCCATAATCTTTCAAACCATCTATTTAATTTTTTACACTTTTTATACAAATTTTAATAGTTTAAATATCCACTAATCCCCATCACTTCGAATCAAATATTCATCACTTCATCATTCACTCATCATCTCAACCTTGGACTGTATTTTAAGTTTTAAACCTCTCTGTGCAAAGTATTACTCTCAGTACAAGCCCACCCCCGCCCTCCCTCTTCCAATCCTTGTGTTTATTATCTTATTTATTATGTGCTACTTTTCTCTCATGATTAAGTCACTTTTTGGTATCCTTTGTATACACCCTCGCAATTCAACCATCAGTTTCACAATTGATCTATCATTTTACGCAGTTTCGAGCGGATTATAAAAATATTACTGCCCTCCACGCGATCAAAGTCTTCAAAACCCCTTTCAGTAGGTTTTCTCTCCTCGATAAATCGTCAATGAATACTCAATATGCTCACGTCTATAACTTTTGGTAGCTTTTGTTTTCTCACCTACAAATGATAAATATATTGCAACAGTACTGTTTTCCATTTTATTTTATGGCAATAATTATATCAGGCTTGTCGATTGATGGTAGCTGGCAGACTACAAATGAGACAGACGTGGCAGCGCCACTGCGAGGCCGGACGCTGAAGCCGAATCGACTCGAATAAATTCCAGTCAGCGCTACACTTTGCACAGATAGTGTGAGATGTACTTTTTTTTCAACAGTCTCGGATAAAGGAAGCAGTATTTTGCTTGAGTTGTGGCCAGAAATTTTGTAGTGTTCAGCAAAGCTGTTGTTGAACATACCGAATTTCCTAAGTGCCGCCAAATATTTTTCAGAATACCTTAGTTAGCAACTTCTTTGCAAACTAACCAGTTGTCCTCAAAAATTTATTTTCTCAGCCCATAATATTATTAAATCATATTCCGTGCGCGGAGCCAACACAACCTTCCCTTCGTTCTTTATCTATTAGTTATCCCACTTAAGAAACAACAGACGCATACTTTTCATTCATAATTGTTTGAATTTACCAGATTTTTAGTTGTTGCTTGTTATTGCTCTTTGTGTTTACTTAAATCAAGCTTTCCTGAATCACTGCGAATTTGGTTTGCGCTGCAATGATATTTCGCGGTAAAGTAATTCTGGAAGGCTTTTATTTTCTATGCATTTGCGATATATAAAGAGGGGACTGGGGCCCTTATGGTTTTGTCTACTAAACTGTTTCCCAAATGTGAGTGGTATAGGATGCATCGGCACTATTGTAGTGTGGCGGGCCTGCTAAGTAGCCGCTCTGATACGCAATTGCGTCGATAATAAAAGAAATCAATGACTATTCCGGATCAACTTGTGAAACAGAACATTAGGTTGTATGTAGAGCAGAGGAGCCAATCCAGAGGATGGAGGAAAAATCGTGTATAGTAAGATAGGGAAGAAGTTAGCACCAACGAATGCTTTCTCTGATCAAAGCACAATTCTCACCGTGTGGACCGTTTGTCGATCACAAGACTTCATATAGTCATCAGTTGCACCAGGAAAAGAAGCACATCGGAGGAAAAAATTTCAAATCAATAAAATCGAAGAATTAGAAATAAGAAATGTGAAACAAATTGGATAAATGTTAGCAAAAGTAGTAAAGGTATCACAACGAAAAGAGCAACCATAGCACTTTTTACAAGAGAAGATGTTAATGAAAAATAAATTACTGCAATCATGTAATAAGAATTTGCAATTTAGGAAGAAAAAAAAATTACTATCATAATATATAACTACCATAACGAAGTGTTAATAATTGCTAAAGAATTGAACGAAAAGAATTAACAGACAGATAAAGCTTACATATATCACTAAACCAAGACTAAAGAGCAGCCTTAGCAACACCTAAAACGTAACGAGAAAATTAAAAAGGCTTTCGTTATAGCAAAAATTCTTTACTTCTAAATAACAGGTAAATAGGAACGAACCTACACTCATTACCTATAACCTATCAATTTCACGCTATTAAGAAGAAAAATACGTGTACTAACATGACAACATTAATATAAATTACACTAACCCTGCGTCACAACTCACATTAAGAAAGCTAATAAAGTAACAGTTTTACCCCATCCCGCCCATAAAAATGAATATGGAAACCACTCTAAGACAGAATCAAAATGTTTAAAAGTGCCAAACAGCTGATAACCCCTTCCGAAAAAAATACAATCAACTAAATAAAATGGAACTTAAAGTAGTGAAATAAACGTTGTTTTATACTTAAGAAGAAAGGTTGAATCTATAATTGGGTTCCTGGCTTAGTTCCTAGAAGATTATTTTATATTTTGAGAATATTTATTAGTTAATAATTAATCATATTACATTTGTTCAATTTATCCACAACAATCCAATTCCATAAGTATATTGTGAACCTTGAACTAGATCTATTAGTTTTGTGTGCACTACTCAAACAAATAATGTGTCATAATTTAATAAAATTGACCACAGAAAGTGAAGGCAGTCCAATGAATCTATTACTAAGGTACGTTCTTCGTTCACTTTATTGTTTAATATTATTAGTGGAGTGAGAAAGATTTTGGAGGTAGATTTCTCTCCATTTTAAAGTATGACTGATACTGGGTAGTTTTTCCCAAAAGGAAACTTATGAACTGGGTAAACTTTTTAGTATCATGAAGTTCATAATTTTTGAATATATATATTATAGATAAAATTATATATATTTTACTCTTGATTTTTTAATGTTATATTGAAGATATTAACAATATCTTCCTCCAGTAAATATTTACAGTAGAGAGGAATAAAAATATTGAGAGGAGAGATAATAATATAATTAAATATAAGATAAATATTTGTATATACTGTTGTGGATCAGTGTTAATATATATATAGATAAGATATAAGAGAGAGAGAGAAGAGAGAATTAATTTGATTATATTAAATATAATTATATATATATATATCTAGGCTTTTATATGATTTTATAATTATATCATTAATATAGTAATAAATTTTATTTTATTTTAAGATAGATAAGATACGACTTATTATAAAATATTTTGATAGAGAGAGTGAGGAGAGAGAAGAGAGAGGTTATTAACTCAGCATACAATTATTATATATAAGTATATTAATTTCAGAATATGTGCGCCTACAAAAATATTGGTAAATAAATTTTTATTCTTTTTTACCGAATTTTAAAAATAACTAATATACTCATATACACGATAAAATGAAATGTATTATAGTAAATATAATGAAATTAAATTAATTATTTAAAATTATAACTTATTGAAATTCTGTATAGATACAGTGGTAATAAATTAACACGTAATTTTAAAATAAATAAATGTTAAAATATTAACAGTGTAATTACATTATAAATATTAAATGATTTGCTTATAATTAAATATTTGATCCTACCTTTCATTATTCATATAATAATAATTGATACTGAATGTTAATTAAAATATAATTTATAATAATGTATAAATAATTAAATTAATAAATATAACAGAATTTAAATAGAATTATATCTATCATATATTAATAATAATCTATAAACAAAATATAATTAATTAATTAAATTAAAATATAAATGAAATAACGTTATTATTAAAAATAAACTTAAACAAAATATAAGAAAATTTAATAAATAAAAAAAAAAAATTTAAATAATAACCAAATTAAATAATAATTATATATAATATTATAATATATAACAATGATACTAATTTTGACGACAGTGAATCGGCCTAAACGAAAAGGTAAGTGGTATAGGACTTACATTTGAGGCTCTCCCCTTTACGATTGTTGTAAGTGGACTACAAGAATGAAAGTAAAGTAAAGAATAACATTCTGCTTCTGTATAGAACGAAAAAAGTAAAAATACTTTATTACAATTTTGACCAAGCACCGCAATACACAGCACCGTGTACATCCGGCCAAACCTAAAATGTTAACTCTCCTAACTTTCTTATAGACTATTTAAATTTCCAAATATTTTTCAGTTTAAATGCTGCGTTTACTAATTTTTTAAAAAATTTATTCTTTTCTTCAAATTTAAAATAAAAAGCATCAAGAGATTAGGATAATCACTAGAAGTATTGTCTATACTAGAGTTATCTCAAAATAAATATATTAAATAAATCATGACATCTCTGATAATAAAATCAATATTCAATAAAAGAATAAAATCATAAATTCAATAAAAAGAAAATAGTGAAAGGATAAATAAGTCAGATTATAGATAAAAAGCTGAATTGAATCCCAATCTATTCTGGTATTAATTGCGCTTTTGTGAATTTGACCCTCAAAACATAAAAGAGCAGGGAGCTTGCCTGCTTATAGTTATTTGATTCCATTAAAGTGAGTGAGATGGGCTTTGAACAAAGAGAGAGAGAGAAGAGATGAGAGAGAGACTAGAGAGATAGAAGAGATATTGTATAATCTGAGGAGAGTTTATTTAGTGATAGGTATGAGAGAGCATAATAGAGATGATAAGAATTATGATTAGAGAGTAATATAGCTATGATAAAGTAATTTGAGACAGATACGAGAGATGAGATGAGAGCGATATTAGAGTGAGAGGAGAGAGTATTAATTGTAAGAAGAGATGTAATAATAGTAGAGAGAGATAAGGTAGAAGATTAAATTAAGATGTAAAATGATGAGAGAGATAGGTACGATAAGGAGTGATAAGAGGACGTGAAGTATATGAGATAATGATAATGAGAACGAGAAGAGTAAAAGATAAGATTTTGTTGTCCACGAATACACACTTCTCACAAATAAGAACGTTGAAGTGTTCCCTTCGCATACCTTTAATTAATTCCGTAAAACATCAAAAGAAGGATTTCTTCATGATAATGTACTATAACAGACTATATCGTGGTCAATATTAAAAGTATAATTCATTTTGCTAAATTTCGTACTAAATACCAACAACTCAAATGAAATTATTATCTGATTATCACTAAAGATTCAAATGCATAAACTTCTCTATATTATTATATTATCATTTTTATTTAATTAATTGTTATGGAAATTTTTTTTTGCATAACAAAACTTTCTTTCTAAATTAATTGATAAGGTGAAAAGCTGTATTCTCTAAAAATCAAACATATTTGGACTGATATATGTTTTCATTGTCATATGTAAATGTCAATATCAAATTAAGATCAATTTAAGAATGCAATTTCTTAATAATTATTATAACAGCATTATTATATAATAATAATAATTTTAATAAAGGTGATTGATAAATTTGTTAAATATTATTTTCTATGTGTGATAAAAAAAAACCGGAAAGGAAATTAGGTCTTATCATAATTAAAATTTCTATTAATGTAAATGCTCGTAATAAATTAATAATATATAATAATTATATTATAATTATAAATTAATATTAATTATATATTATACTATTATATATTAATTTATTAATATTATATATTAATATTATTATTATATATTTATAAGTATATTATACTATATTATATTACATTATATATTATATTATGTTATATATTAATCATTAAAATATATATACTATTAAATTTATTTATATATACGATTATATATTCATAATAATATTATATATATTAATTAATTAAATCATAATAATATAATAAATATTATATTATCTCTTCACAAATACAATAATTTTTTTATAATTTATAATAAAATTAATATATATATATATATATAATATATATTATATAAATATTAATATATAATTAATATATTATAGTATATATAATTAATATAATATATATATATATATAATATATATATAATATTTATATATATAATATTAATATAATATAAATTAATATTAATATAAATATTGAGAATCTTTTACCGGACCCAGTGATCCGCTGTTTTACGGTTTGGTGACATAGGCTTAACTGGCCGGTGGGATCTAACTACCTTTATAACTTAATATAGTCAAAAATATTTTAAAATTATACGTTTAGGGGACATTCTACAAATTACTGACTCAAAATTAAAGTAATAATAAATTAAATATAAGGATACAAAAAAACTTGAGTAGAAGTCAATATCAATATTATTACTATCACTCTGTTATTACTTAAAATCCTAAGATGTATACTTCCTAGAAAATAGACTAACTATATATTATAGAGAAAGTCATTGTTTCTATTATAAACTATTTACTTTATCAATTAAATTATAAATAATAAGCTATGACTAAAAATATAAAATAATTAAGAAATTTATTTCATATTTTTCTAATATTATCATTCAATTATTCTATATATTTCTAATATATTTGTTTATATTGAACATTAAGATGAAAATAAGAAACAAAATGAATAAAAAATAACATTTAATTTTTATAAAATTGTGTGGACTTATATTATATTATACAATATAACATGACCTACTTTTAATTTTCGTAAATTCCTTTTAAAATTATAAGCATATTAAGTAATGAGAAGAAAGCAGATTCCTAAGAATATAAAGAAAGATAACAAATTACTTATTTTCACTACTGTCTTAAGAGTTTAATTCCAAAACCTAAATATTGCAAAAGCTCTCAAAGTAAATAAAATAAAAATAAATTCGTAATTAGGTAAACTAATAAATAACTACAAATGGTATAATGATTATAATAATGAACCATAAAACTAAATGATTTTGCTGCAAAATAATACATTATTATTATTAAGATATATATTTATATAAAATAGTTATAAAACTTATTGTTGCCCTTGTTCCGAATAAATGGTCTCTACTCAGCTTTTCAGATTGGCACGTGTAATGATTTTATTAGAGTATACTTAGTAATAGTAGATACAGCTACCCATTAACAGTAAAAGGCACAATAATAACAACAATTATGTTAGGTGTTGTAACGTAATTTACAAAAAAAAATGGAAGATATTATAAAAGTAGATTTAATGAGTGAGTAAATAAAATGCTAATAGTTCAACCATTCAATTCAGTACAATGAATCCATATAATGCTTACAATCGCTGTCTTATATGACTTGTCCTTTGTTTGCAGAATGTGGACATACGTGTGAAGGTTCAAACAATAGTTGCATCATGTGGTGTATTCATCATTCCTTGGTATCTTTTATCCATCACTTATATATCTTGATGGAACTCTATTCCTTGTTTTCCTAACTATAACTCCTGATTATCCGCAAACCGATCATAAGTGGGACTATGTAGAAAGTGAACTTTTATGTTCATATTTTAGCATTCAAATTTTGAAGTCTGAAGCATTGTCTGTCGAGTTCTAACATAGTTGGCAATTTTATGCGATTGCCCAAAAGTTCTGAACACCAAGACAAAAACTTTCCAAGCAAGTGTTCATATCGTTATGGAATTATGAATTGATCGTGATTATTTTGGGCCGATTTGAGCGGCATTAAAGGGATTCCAGCTTTGAGGATTTCTCATATCAACCTGGAAAAAATATCTGCAAATATATTGAAACATTCCCATTCTTTGCATTAGGCAGTAAACCAATTTGCCTTCATCAGTTCTAGTTTTTTGAGTGTAGTGGTGGGAAAATAATTTTTCCCTGTCAACCAGTGGTTTCGTTAATGATATTTGATGCACCTACGTCATATTTTCCATAGCAGGCATACAACTTTTTCCCAGTGGCTCTTCTTTAGCCTACTATTCCCATGCATATGAAACAAGGAGTCTTAGTAGTATCCGCTTTGTCCCAAGTCTAAGATGTTGCCATCTTTCAAATCAATCGCTTAGGACCACGTGGTGTTAATTATCTAGCTTCTGCAAGATCATTCTTATATTTTCATATTCCTCTTCCAGTTTTGTTGTGACCTATTTTAATCGATGCATAACTATTTCCATTGTTTAAAACACACTTCAGCTTCTCGTTGAACTATCATACAACAATCGCCAATTCTTCTGGTCGGTATTGTATGGTAACCATTTGGAGTAGGAGTCGGGATGTTCCTACGTATATAGGTCTTTTCTTCCAATTTGAAATATGGAAGAGTACTACCTCTCGGGTCGAAAAAAGTTATTATATTTCGGCCTTGAGACAAGTTCTTCCTAGTTCTAGATTGCTTAAAAGCTCGAACCTTGCTTGGAGAGACTTAATCTCGTACTAAATTACTTGATTATCTCCTGTGAGAACTGCTGCTTGTGTAGGAAGACTTTCTTCTTTACTACACATCTGCACGTGTGCACACCAAATCCTGGATAGCTTCTTCATCAGACAATGCTAGGTCTGGAGTGTAGTGGAGCACTGGATGGGACATTCGTCGGAGTGTGCGTCAGGTAGCCTTCTGATCCAAATCCGTACTTAAATTTACGTTTCTTGTAACGATTAGATACCTTTTACATTAACCAAACAAAATATAAACAGTCAATGTGGTGATTCTTTTGGTACCGCATACCATAGCAACAATTTTAAACTTTTCTTCGGCCAATTTTAAATGACGTAAGATTTTCGACCACGCGATTTACAACCATTATGGAGGAGCCCAAGATTTATCTTAGGTCTCCGAGTTTCTTCATAAGATAATGCCAAAGATTGCTTTGCTTCACAAGCTAAGTAATATTTCTTCATTGGTTTCCTGGCAAGATTCACCAAAGATGTAGCAAGAATTAATTAGGGTTATTCCAAAGGCTCTTCGTGACAGCTAATCATAGTGTTTGAAAATAGAAAAAATACATTATTATTATTAAAAAGAGCCATTAAAAGAAATAAACAAGGTAAAAAAAATATGCATTTAAAAAGATATTTGTATAAAAGTATATATGGAACACCCTGTATCTCAAGAACTAAGCCAATCCTGGAAAACTAATTTCATTTCTGAAATCAGCACACCGATATTTACAATAAATTCAATAAATATCCTTGGCAGCAAAAAAAAAAATTTTGGGGTTGGGGGGTTGATTCATTATATTATATAATAACTATACCATTAAATCAATATAATTATATTGTACACCACCTACAATATAATATATTATAATAATAATAATAATAACATAATAATATAATATAATATAATAATTATAATAATATAATAATATAATATATAAAATAATAATAATATAGTAATAATAATAATATAATAATAATGAATAATATAATGATAGTAATAATATAATAATAATATAGTTAAAATATAATATAATAATAATAAAATAATAATAATAAATATAATAATAATAATATATAAATAATAATAATAATAATAATAATAATAACTAAAATTTAATTATATAATAATAATACTATAATAATAATAATATATAATATATAATATAAATATTATAAACAATTTTTCTTATTATTTAATATCCAATATTTTAATAAAAATAATATTCTTAATTAAAAGATAAAATATATAATATAATAATTTAATATCTAATAATCAATATAATAATAATATTATAATAATATAATTTTTATATTATTATTATTTTATATTATATTTCATTATATTATTATTATATATTGTTTTTTATAATGGATGGCTGTAAGTCACCTACATTAGCGCTTATCAAACTGGCGAACACCCTTTCTGAGGAGTGTAATTGTTTCCCCTACAGGCGGAAACTTTCTACTTTATCTTTTTGGAAGAATTTTTATTGGAACTTTTTTTGCAATTTTGTGAAAGTTACTATATGTTTGAATTGTTAAAATTTTTTGCTATAAACATCCTTCTATTAATATTGTGAAATTATTACCAAAATATTATATAATAGCCGTTCCCACAAAATTTCATTTCATTTCTGCTGAAGATGCCTCAAGTTCGGAGGCGAAATATTTGCAAACATATACAAGTCTTTTAACAAAGTCTTATTTTAGATTTGAGAAATGAATCGACAGAATAGTTTTCTTCGCTTTCAAGAAGGATCCGACGGAAGCGACTCAGGGAAAGTCCACGCTTTACCTTGACCTCAGGATGGCTTCAAGCCCGTGGATTTTTAGAGTTTTTTCGGATAGACACTTCTGAGAAGGGAACTGATTTTTATTTGGAGAAGTGGAGATAGAAGTATTTTCTCTGTTGTGTCTCTATTATTGGACTTTTTGACACATTTGTGAGTTACTTAATACATATAATAATAAAATAATAATAATAATAATATTATAATAAATAATATAATAATAATAATATAATATAATATGCAATAATAATATAATAATTACATAAGTAATAATAATAATAATAATAATAATAAATAATAATATAATAATAATTAATACTAATAATACATACATAAATAAGTAAAATAATTCTAATAAATAATAATAATAATAATATCAATAATATAATATAATATAAAATAATTAATAATAATAATAATAATAATAATAATAATAATACAAGATAAAATAGAATGAGAATCATTGTAGGAAACAAGTTAATCTGGAAGATAAAAAATATTACCTAGAGGGTAACAGCTTTTAAATACTTATTCTTATTTTAATGTATGTCTTTAGCTCCGAGTATTCCGGAAGCAAGATTTGACAGAAATAAACAAAGAAAAGCAATGTATTGGAAGTCATTTTATTTACTACCAGAGAAGCTAATAACTTTAATCTGTAGTTGATACTACTCTATGCTCTACCCACCAAGGGGATACGATTCAATAACCAATAACATAACTACAGGAATGCTTAATTATAGCATGCATGCAAATATTCAACGCAGTCGCATATTATCCTATTTTTGTTCAATTATTGAAGATCACGTGACCATTTTCTGGTCAGTTTTTAATTGTTTCCCGACCAATATATTATATATAATATTAGTATTGATATATATATATAGTAAATATATATTATATATATATTATATTAATTATATAATTTATATTAATATTATATATATATATTATATATATATATATTATAATATATAATATATTATATATATTTATTATATATATATTAACATATATATATTATATATATATATATAATTTATATACTATTATATATATATTATATTATATATTAGTATATATATATATATATATATATATATATATATTAATATATATTTTATATATTATATATATGATATATATATTATATATATATATTATATATATAATATATATATACTATATATTTATATAATATATATATATATATATATATATATATATTATATTATAATTATTATATATATTATTATATATATATATATATATGTATTAAACATTGTATGTATGTATTAATTTTATATGACAGTATATTTAAGGAAAAATATAAATAAGAGTTTTAACGACGAGATTAGTTTCAACGAACAACTTTCAAAACTCAATTTTCTAAATCGGAGATTAATCAAATTTATATAAATGTATGGACAATCAGTTTTTATTTTTATTCTTCTTGCAAAATTTATTAAAAAGGCGTGTTACATTTTTATGTTAATTACTTGATTAAATTTTTCTCAATAAGTTATAGCTTTTAATGACAAATGATGAAAAGAAACAAAATATTTCTTTTTATTGCCATTAATAAATACGTGACATGTATTTTTCTTTATATGTATTCATTTACTTTATAATTTTACTGTTTGTGCAGTTAAAATTTTAATTTTGACTTTATTGATTTTTTTCTACTTTTTTAAAAGAGTTTTTACTACTGTAACTGGGCAACTACAATTTGCTGATTATACTTTTTCCTTTCATTCTACCTTAGGTATCCATCGATTAATCGAATGATTAACATTAGTCAAATAGTAATGATCTCGATTTCAAACCGATATTTTTATTTCAACCTAAATTTTCTTTTATTTGTGTTACTGAGTAGTACTTGAGTTTTGGAAATAAACAAAAATTGTGTTCGCCATGGTGTTGTTGCAAATGTGGATGATATATAATAATAATCGTTACCCGAAAAGATAGAATTAGAGTAAAGGAAAGTCAAAAAACTATTCAGTGCGCGAGTATTATTAATTATCCAAAAATGGACTAAAAAATATCAGTTTTCATTAGGGCAAATTAAGAATCGATTTATGAATCGTGAAAAATGCGCCGTAATGTTATAATTTGTAGTGAAACAATATACTAACAAACGTGGGCGATTTTGAATACAATTCAAACTGATATAAGGAACCTAAAGATAAGGAAGAAGGAATAATTGATCGAAGACTTGTGTGTCACGAGGATTTTAATCCTTTTCGTACGAAAAGGAACCAAAGACCTAGAGACTAAGACTTTCACCAAAACTTGCACTCCAACAGAATTTAATCTAGACAAAACTAGGCCTTTTTTCTATTATATCTGAAAAAGGAAGATAGGAAATGATTGAAGATATTTATAACATGAGGAAAGGAAATATAGGAAATTATATTTTTATAAACACAAAATTATATAAGAAAAAAAATAACACTTGTCGGAATTAAAGTTATATTTTACCCTTTCAATACCAATAAAAAAAGTTGATCCGAAAGCCTGACCTTAAGGTGACATTCACTGATAAAGAGTGATATGTCCTAAGAGAAGGGAGGTGGAAATCATCAGAGGTACAATTTCCGTCAAAATTAAATAATTACGTTATTGATGCATTTTAAAAATTGACTTGGAAGTTGGAGCTTTGAAACGCAAGCAAGGTTAATGAGAGCTCATATTAACAGCAAGATTATCAAAAGATTGAGCTCTGCGTGACTCCTTATACTATCGAGAAAACTTTCAATGTGGTTAACAACTAGTAATTTCAATATAGAACCTTAATTTAATTAATTAACTTTACAGTTATAAAAATAATACCAGATGACAGATAAAATAATTATTTAAAATACATAAATACGATATTGAATAAAATGATGTAGTTTGTTCGTAAAAACAATCGAAAGTTGACAATAGTAGTTTCTAGTAGGAATCACTTGTTTTAAATATGATGTTATTTTATCTCATAAGGAGTTAATGATATTTTTTTTAATTACTAACAATAATTGTTGTTATAAACTATGTTTATAAAGAATCAGAATGAAAACTGATTAATTTGATACCAATATCAAGGTTGAAGGTCAAGTAAAAGATTCAAAATTTTACGATTTCTGAAATCAAAAAATGGGAGGTCAAAGAATAACCCGAAAGTGACTTTTTCGTCCAGAAGGGTCAGTGAAACGTTTACAGATTGAAAATTGATATGTTAAGGTCAAATTAATGTTTTATTTCCCTTTGAAACTTTGAAAGAACCGAAGGGTTCCGAGTGGGAGGAAAACTTTCAAATAGGCTAGTTAACTTCAAAATGGATGCCTAATTTTAGGAGTCAATTATTATATTCATAAAATAAAAAATATAATGTAGATTACTTTCAAAATTTGATAGAATATAGCTCAAAATGTCTAGCACAACTGAGGAAAAAATGTTACTTTAAAACATTGGCAAAGACCAATGGCTAAATGTACCAGTTTTTGTTTTCCAATTTTGAGACAGAATTATTCTGCGTATATATATATATATATATATATAATATTATATATATATAAATATATATATATATATATAATATATATAATATTATATATATATATATATTTATAATATATTATATATATATATATATATATATATATAATATATATATATATATATTATGTATATATAATATATATATATATATATATATATATATATATATATATTATATATATATATATATATATATATATATAATATATATATATATATATAAATATAATAATATATAATATAATATATATATATATAATAATAATTATAAAATAATACTTAATATATATATATATTTATAATATATATATATATATATAATATATATATATATATATATATTATATTATATATATAATATATATATAATATATATACCGTATATATCCGTTATAGCAAAATTTAGGGGGGGGCCAAATTAATATATATATATATATATATATATATATATATATAATATATATATAAATATATATATATATATATATATATATATAATATATATATATATATATATATATATATATATATATATATATATATATATATATATATCTTATAGTACAGTGTTTTCAAAGGTTTGAATAATAAAAAATAATAAGTCACAATCATTTCATAATTTACGAAAAGTTTCATAATGACGAAAAGTTTTATTTCAAAATGAGTATAACTAGTAAGAAGTCTTATATTATTAAAGAGTGTTTTCTTTTTAGCATGAAAATAAGAATTTAATATTTCTTTTTTTCTTTCTTAAAATCAGTTATAATATCTTCTATCAAGTGATGTTTTTGACGTGAAACGTTTTCCCCGCGAATGCCTAGTTAACATAGCCCATTTAATCTTTCGTTGGAAATAGTTTACCTTAGCCACGTTTTAACATGTCGTAAGGTACTAAACGACCTTTCAATTGCACAGTAGTTGATGGAAGTGTGGAAAGTACTTTGATAGCTTGTGGAACTGTTGGGAAAAAATGTACAATGATTTTGTAGTAATGTGCTGTAACTCATTTTCTCATTTATTTGTTCCCTATCTGAATCATTCCAGAAATTAAACAAAGATTCTGCTTCACCAATTAGGTTGTCAATATTATATTCAGTTATAATGAGTTCAATTTTTTTTAAATATTCGGATTTGGTTAATTTTCTTGTTCTAACTGGGTGCAAAATGCAAGGAAAGGTCGATGTTATATTGTGTTCCGAAAATTTGAAACTCGGAGATAAAATGAGAGAATCAAGATAAAGTAGTAAATGGGCAGACTCTGAAGCAATCCTCAGCAAAACTTTTGATATCCCTGAGGCTGGAATTCCTTCGGATACTGCACTTGGAAATGAAAAATCTTGGCAAAAATTCTTAGATTTTTTAAAAAATCCTTTAAAAAGAGACTGCATTATTTTCATTTCCATCAGTTTTTAAAATATTTAAAAGTTTTT
>JABUQX010053226.1:25000-27500 GCA_015478945.1 Trachelipus rathkii
TTATTTAAAGTTAGAATATTTCATAATTCGCTCAATTTTATTATTTATATAAAAGAAGATTTATTTTAGATAAATTTGATGGATAAAATTATTACATGTAATATGTTAGGTTGTAATTAATTTTAGACTTATCAGTTAAGGATGATAAATTATTTTCGTTAATTACTAATATGTAAGATACTGCTAAATAGTATTTAAAGGCAGAGATATTATTATAATGGCTTTTTGCTTTTTGTACTATCGATCTTAAAACTTGTGATTGGGATATCTTTTAATATTATATACAAGTAAAACTCCAGCTTTTATCTTGATTGATTTGCAAACCTGCACGGCTTTTAGAAACCATTGAGAAATTCTCATTGAATGCTTGGACCTATATTCAGTCAAAGTTTATAAAGGTTTTGATAAAGGTAAATTGACGCCAATAGACAACATAAATTATTTATTGTACTGAACCGCGTGTCCTCAACGATAAAATATCTCGAAACGTTTTGTGGGTGGGCCATTGTCCCGAGGAAAGGAAATATATATAGCTTGACATTATTTCTTCATCACACTTGCTGAATTTAGATACTCACCTCTCTTTGATTCTTCACGGTCTCTTCTCTCCTTTGTCAACATTAATAATGGACTACCAATCCTGGTGCCAGATGGCTAAAGAATTAGGCCTAAAAGGCAAAGAGTCCCTCGAATTTATCAAGAAAGAGGAAGCTGAAAGGAAGGCTCTACTCAAGAAAGAGGAAGCTGAAAGGAATGCTCAACTCAAGAAAGAGGAAGCTCAACTCAAGAAAGAGGAAGCTGAAAGGAATGCTCAACTCAAGAAAGAGGAAGCTGAAAGAAATGCTCAACTCAGGAAAGAGGAAGCAGAAAGAGCTGAAAGGAATGCCCAACTCAAGAAAGAAGAAGACGATAGGAAAGCTGCATTATTAAATAAACAAATTGAAGAAGCCGAACGCACACGGAACTTCGAATTAGAACAAAATACGACTGTCCAATCAGTCTCAATCGTCCGTCCATTTAAGCAATGTATCCTCATCGACCAATGTTAAGGTACCGAATATGGCCCCGTTCGTCGAATCAAGGGACGAAATGGACGCGTACATTCAACGTTTTGAGAGCTATGCGACATCTTCAAATTGGGATCGCAGTTTATGGCCTCTCTATTTAAGTGCGCTTCTAACTGGACGTGCTTTGTCAGTTTATAGCAAGTTGCCTCCCAACTTAGCTAATGATTTTTCTAGCTTAAAGGAAGCCCTCCTTATTCAATTTAATATGACCGAAGATGGTTATAGGGCTAAGTTTAAGGAAGCTCCTGCACAAACTATTTCGGCATTCGTCGTATTTTCATAAATCGGATAAATTGTATCTGTCAAGATGGTGTGAACTCTCAAGTTTCCAACCAAGATTTTCAAGATTTAACCGATCTTATGGTGGTTGATCAATTTCTCACCTGTTGCCCAAAGGACTTAGCTGTTCATCTTAGAGAGGTAGGACTCTCTAGTTTAAACGACATCGCTTCTCGCGCGGATAGATTTCTTCAAGCAAGGGGTAAGAACCTTTGTACCAAAAGGGAAGACTTGAACCCTTATGTGACATCTGACAATAACGAGGAAATACATAGTCATAATACTCAATCCCAACACACCAAAGTTTTCGAAACATGCCACAAAGTCGGTCACGATTCTAATTCATGTTATTCAACCCAAAATGGAAACAACAGATTTCCACGTAATCGGCATTATTATGATAATAAGTTTAACCGCGATAACAAGACAGCGGAGAGAAGATGGCACGCCCCAAGGAAAGAAATACACAATGCTGCCGTTACAATTGATAATCCTATTAACAAAGGGGTTTTGCAGCGGCAATTCAAATTGTGGAAAGATATGAAGTGTGTTCACGTGAAGTAAAAGATGCAAAGACGGCATGTTGCACGTCAATGGTAAATCTATTTCCGTTATAACCATGTCATGTCAGGATAATACAAACGCCAGACATCTCCTCATGCCCGTGACGAATGGTTCTATAAATGGCATTGACGTATCAGTACTTCGTGATACAGGGTGTAGTGGCGTAATTGCGAGAAAGAAGTTTGTGAAAAACCATCAATTCACAGGCATGATTAGAGAAATGCTTCTAATGAAATAACACCCTTCGGACAGCCCCTGAAACAAGAATTTGGATTCTCAACTCGTTCTATATCGGGGATGTTCGAAGCTTATGTCTGAACGAATGCGTTGTATGATTTAACATTGGAAAATATCCCTGGCGTGGCTAGGTCCGCAGAAAATGCTACTGAAAATAATGATAAAATTAATACCGACAAGGACACATCCATTGTCGAAGTTACTTATGAAGCTGAAAAAATGCTAATTGAAAATAATAATGTAAAACTTGATCGCCGCGTGGAAACAACCATTGGTCGAAGTTACTTATGAAAGCTGAAATGCTATTTAAATAATAATATAAAATTGATACTGACGTGGACACAACCATTGTC
>JABUQX010053227.1:0-10000 GCA_015478945.1 Trachelipus rathkii
GGAGATACGAAGTTTAAATTTTTTTATCATTCACCCACCGTTAATGCCATAGTATTCGTCCAAATCTTGTAACATCATCTTTATGCAAAAAGATGAAACTGATTGATAAACTGTTTATTTGGGTTGGTTATTAATAGAACACTCAGGGTCATTTACAATCGGTTGAGTGTGATTAGAAGTTGATGGAATGGCATTATTTTCAGTGCACACACTTTCACTAATATTTGTATTATTAGAACACATAACGAAAAGTTTTTCAATGAGGGTTTGGTCCTGCTGAGTTCTTTTGATAAAATTCCAAATATTCCCCTCTTGAATGCTAAAGACTTCGGCTTGGCGTCCGCATGTTAGATAGAGTCAAGTTCTTTTTAACATACTTTTACAGTATCTTGGAACTTATCAGGTCCTTTGGACCCAACCACCTGATAAACTGTGGGTTCAGTTTGACGTCCAACCACTGTCATTAAAGTTACGTTTTCCTTCAGACGGAAATTATAAAATAAATTATAAATACCTTCAACTGCACAAAAATCCAAAACCACTTCGTCAAACCTCAAAAAAAAAAAACACATCAAAAACGTATAAATCCTAAAAAGTAAGATATAAACAGATATTAAGTCATAAGTCATACAGTCTAAAACACATTCATATACCAATCACCTTAAATCGAAAGGAAGAACTTGCAGCAACCTCTACGTACAAACTGGGAAGAATAGTAGGTAATAGTGAAATAAAAAATGGAACCTTTCAAGATAGAAGTTAGATTTATGGAATGTCATTCCTCGAGCATCTTTTCATTCAGCTTATCAATACATCTCTTATTCCACGATTATACAGTATAGGATAAAAATATATCAACAATACTGCAACTTGGTCTATTGGATCGTTCTTCATGTTATTTGACATTTTACAAATTTCCACTGACTTTTTTTGGAATTTCCCTGACTTTCATCATATCTTAAATACGTTTCCTGACCATTTTTTCCCACTTTCCCGACCTTCCACCTGACTTTCGAGCAGTGTGACCCTGATATAATTAAATATTTATTATATATATATATAAATTATATATATATTATATATATATTATATATATATATATATATATATATATATATATATTATATATATATATATAGTCATGGTGTAGACAGGATTTCATTTAGGGTATATATATATATATATATATATATATATATATATATATATATATATATATATAATCTATATATATATATATATATATATATATATATATATATATTAATATATATATATATTATATATATAATATATATATATATATATAATAATATATATATTATATTACATATATATATATATAGGTACGACTTGCTAAGTTGGTGGCTTCTTTAAGAGCAAGCACCATCTTATATAAGAGGATGAAGATTTAAAAATCCATATTTGAGATGATGCTTTTATTCAACATAAGTAAAGTAACAAAAGTCCCTTCTGTTGAAGAATAACTCTCTCTTCGTAGACTGAATTAGTAGTCACGGGACTTCCCAGCGCGTTTACACCTTCGCCTGACTCTTCTTTTGTGCGAAAATTTGTGATCGGAGTTTCGGAGTCGCAGCCCTTCCTTGAAATTTACCTCTCTTGGAGAGTTTGGAGGAGTTCTGGAGAGAGTATCTTGAGTGAGATCTATTTCTTCTGACTCTTTTTATTGATGAATTTTTAATGATTGAATATCTCAACAGGACGGGTTTATATATTATTTCATTTCGACTTATGCTAAAATTTTGCTAGCT
The DNA here is from genome assembly GCA_015478945.1 of Trachelipus rathkii. NCBI lineage: Eukaryota > Metazoa > Arthropoda > Malacostraca > Isopoda > Trachelipodidae > Trachelipus > Trachelipus rathkii. The sequence goes on from JABUQX010053227.1 coordinate 1,773, forward strand.
AGCTCAAATCTTAGCATAAGTACGAACATAAGTTAAAATTTTTACAAAGTTATAATGGAGTACTACATTACTTCCCGCTCTAAACACGGAGTGAGAAAGTATATTGTTATAATAATTATACAAGATATAAAATTAACCTTCATTTGAAATGTATAACATATCTGGGGGCATTTGGAAATGCGCATAAACATTATAAAACATTTCAAATGAGGTAAAAATAATAACTAAAATAAAGCATAAAGTTAAAGTACTTTCAATGCAGATAACTAATTATGTGAAGACATAAGTAGACATACACACATTTGAAGGCAAAAATAGTATACATGAAATATAAAGAATATTCAAATACGAGCATAATTGGTTACATCCGAAGATCTAAACATATATACAAATATTTGAATACACAAAAATACAATAATGTTATATATACAGCAAATAAAAAAGGTGCATTTAAACACAAGCATATCTGGTTATATCCGTTAGATATAAACAAACATACAAACATTTAAATGGATAAAAATACAAAATGTTAATACATAATTCTTGATATGGAACAATTCAGTTTTCACAAGTTAAATAGGCCACATCGATCGAACCATGCAATGAAAGGTCCAGTATATAAGGCGTTTCTAATGTATCCATGATTTGATCAATGCGCACGTAAATAGTTTTCAAAGCTGTAGTTACGAGAGAAACATTGCTTGACATATGTAGAGACGAAGTTGCTTGAAATGTCCTTTATTTTAAAAATTTCTTCATACATAAAGGGAGCCGTCACAGAACCATTTAGAATTCGAAAGGAATCAGAGTTCGTAGTGGAATCCAAAAAATGAATTTCCTGCCCATAATCCAAATTTTAAATGATAAGAATCCATACAGTTTAAAGGAAGTTACATAATGTTAGAGGCGAAGTTGCTTGCGGTAGTGTAGCTTAATTGCATTTTAGGTCCTGTTTTGCGAAATATACTTTCTTGCTCTATCTTCAACACTTAATGACGGATGGAGCGGTTCTCTACATGATCGCGATTTTTACTCAATTCTTGCATACAGGAATTCTACTCGGAGTGTGTCGTGAGGTCTGGAACTCCCAAATAAGTCGGGAGTGTATCTGATGTGCGTTTCATGCGAGAATGCCAAACTCTGAATGAAGTGAAGAGTATTCTATACTGCAAAGGAAAGTTTGCTGTGGTCTGACGATGAAACTCCTCGAACGTGTTGCAGTTGATTGCTGAGAAAAGAGTGGAGGACGAGATAATTCAGAAAATATTGAAATTAAGTAATGAAAAATTGAAGGTTATCGTATTGAATTGATTCTGTTGGTCCTCGAGTGATCTCTGCGTGTAGTGTGGTCTCGATGTTGGAGTGTCGTTCGATTGATTTGACGTTGTGTGGGTGTTTTTCTTTTGTTTGCAGCTTTAAGTTCTCGCGTCGGCTCTGGATGGTTTCTGTCTGTGATCTATTCGTAGTGCTTCAGTAGCGGTCGCGTGGCTGTTCGTTGTCGTGGTGTGCTGGAGGTTGTTGATTTGGTCCGCTCTGCGCGGTTAACAACTGTGATAGTATAGGGTTGGGAAAGCTGCGTATAGGGTCTGGTGTAGTTCTGTGTGGTCTTGCTCGTTTATGAGCAATACCGTGGTTCGTATTATGTTGTGTTATTTCTTGGTGCACAGGGAGGATGCATTGGATATCTTTTATTAGATTCGTATGTGGTCTGGTGTTAATGTGACTCACATCTCTGTTCATTGACATCTTTGTCATAGTAAGCTAGAGTTTGAGAGGATTACTGGCTCCTTTGTTCTGTTCTGTCGGTTTAGATGCTCTGTCCATTCGTAGGAGCTCGATGATTATGTGCTGAGCTTCCATTGGAATACGTCTCTTGCCAGGTGTGCGGTTGACCCCACGGTGTCTTGCGGCTGTGTCTGTTCTTCTCTTTTTTGGCGGAGAGAGGTTTGTGTGTTGTGCACTCCGGAGCATGTTGCGTTATCTGTAGTCCCTCGGCGAGTGCCTCTTGTTCTGTTGTTAGATGTATTGGTGACGCGATCATTTCTTTTGGCGAATCGTAGATAGGTTTGTGATTAGTAGTCTCTGACGGGCCTGTTTCGTGGATGCAGAGTGAGCTGGTACGGTTCGATGACTTAATTGTCGTGTCGTCGGATCGGCTATGTCTCTGTTATGTAATAATAATTCGATTGAGTATTCCTTTACAGCAGGATTATTATTCTCATTTCGACGGGTTGTTCGGCGGGTTTGGCTGAGAGTAGCATTTCGTTCTGCTCGCATTCTTTGGTTCAGAGAGTCTTAGCTATATAGATGCAACAGGTAAGAGTTGAAAGTTTTTTTTAGTAGGAAGATATAATGGAGTACTATATATATATATATATATATATATATATATATAGTATATAATATACTATATATATCTATATCAATATACCAGAATTATATATATACTGAAAATATATAGATATATATATATTATATATATATATATATATATATATATATATATATATATATACAAAGGTGGGCACCGTTAATGAGAAAGTTAACGTCGTTAATTTTTAATCGTTAACAAAAAATATTAACGACGTTAATCATTAAAGCGTTTATCGGTAAAGAATGTAGCGGAAGTTAACGTTAATCGTTAACGTTAACCGTCTTCATTTTTTTTTTTTTAGTTATCACCACCACTCACGGGCAGAGCCCTATTCAAGGAGGGTATGTTGCATGCCAAAATTTCATCCGCTAGCGCAAATTACGCAGATAAACATAGACGCAGGCTTTAAAGTGAGGGAGATTAAATTCAGCAGGAACACAGAAAGATGGAAGAGAGTTCCACAGAACAGTGGTGGAAGGAAAAAAGGAAACACCGCAGCAAACTAGCCTGGAGTTACGCAAATATCTACACAAACTCGTGCGAAAGATTACAGCTACCCCTTCGTGCTACTAGGGCGTCGTGAAGGTGGTGGTACGTAAGTGGTAAGTTCCCTCGAACACCTGCCGCTGCGATACCTATAGAAGAGAGATAAAGCACCAACATCGCACCGCAAAGATAGAGGTTCAAGTGAATTGGAAAGTACATAACAGTTTATAAGCCTTTTGGCTTTTGACTCGACCCTGTCCAAAAGCCGGGTGAAACCAGAGCCCCCCATTTATGAGAACAGTACTCTAAACAAGGCCGGATGAGACCCTTGTATAGATGGAGTAACTGAGAAGAGGAAAAAAAGTCTCGCAGTCTAAACAGAACTCCCAGTTTCTTTGAGGCAGCCGCAGCAACGCGTTTTGTGTGACGGTTTCCAAGACATTTTTTTATGTTAAGGCCAAGGATGTTTATATTGTCAACAGGAGAGACGAAAGAACCGTCAAAAGAGATAGGAAAGTTAGAAGGTATTTTAGAGAGGGAGATTTGTAGAAGTTGGGTTTTTAAAGAATTGAATTTCACAAGGTTGAGACGACCCCACCCGCAAATTCTATCTAGCAGCGAGAATAGAATCGGAAAGATTAAGACGAGAGGCAATTCTAGAAGTAAAAGATGGAGCAGAATTGAAATGAGTTGAAGAATGAAGGGTCGAGTCATCGGCATGTGAGTGGATAGAGTTAGATGTGCAGGTGAGAAGATCATTAATGAAAAGTAGGAATAAAGTAGGAGATGATACGAAACCCTGAGGAACTCCACTATTGACAGAAAAAGAAGAAGAAGTCGCTCCATCAACCATAGCCGATGTTTAGCGACTTGAAAGAAAGCTAGACAATAGTAGGCAAAAGAGAAACCCAAAGGAGGGGAGCTTTGGAGAGCAATGATGCATGCCATACCCGGTCAAATGCTTTGGATATGTCAAGCGCCACTACGCAAGTCTGCTCGCAGCTCCTAAGAGCGGAAAATCATAAATCGGTTAAATAGGAAAGTATATCGCCAGTAGACCTTGAACACCAAAAGCCGTACTGGCGATCGGAAAGAAGAGAATGAGATTCCAGATGGTCTAAGAAGTGAGAGTTAGAAGGGTTTCAAAGATCTTAGATAGAATACAAGTGAGAGCTATAGGGCGATAGTTAGAAGGATCAGAGCGGCTTCCTTTTTTCGGAATAGGTTGGACATGTGCGTGCTTCCAACACTGAGGAAAAGTGCTAGTATTAAGACATAGAGAATATAGTTGAACGAGGGGTGGTGTCAGCAAGTAAGCACATTCCCTCAAAACTCGGTCTTTTTCCAACCCTGTGTTAAACATTACTAAACTGGATAATAACCGAGTAAATATAAACACATTTTGAGCCATTGAGAGGAGCGTTTAGGAAATTTTGAAAAAAAAAAAGTTTATCTGTTATCGAAATCGAATCTAACACAATTTAAAATCTGATAAGAAAATATTTTATAAACTCGTAAATTAAGTTAACGGTTAACGGATATAGGGGAAAATTTTAACTCGTTAATAGACCGTTAATTTTTTTCGAAATTAACGAAAGCGTTAAAAGTTAACGAAAATTTTAACGAGTTAATTAACGGATTAACGCTTTAACGCGTTAATGCCCACCTTTGTATATATATATTATATTATATTATATATTTCTATATATATATATATATATTATATATATATTATTTATATCTGTGGTGTGTGTGTGTGTGTGTGTGTGTGTGTGTGTGTGTGTGTGTAGGTGTGTGTGTGTGGTGTGCTGTGGTGTGTGGTGTGTGTGTGTATATGTGTGTGTGTGTGTGTGTGTGTGTGTGTGTGTGTGTGTGTGTGTGGTATAAAATTTTGGTCTTCAAAAATTTCTGTGATATATTTTTTTTTTTCTGCAATGTTTTTATGTGTTTTGTCTGCGCTGAATATCACGGGTACCCTTCCAGATTGATTTAACCAGCTTTGGAAAGCAAGGCCAAGTGGCTATCGACATACTGAAAGTTCTAGCGGGAGAATACTGTCAGAAGAATCTAGTTGTATAAAAGCACAAAGCTATTGACTTTAAGCCAATATGAAAACGAAAAAACATTAAACTTTAGAAAAAATAATATAATACGTTAGTAATTAGTAAATTACTACATTATCTATCGATTGATGTATTTTTTTCAGGTTTTTATACTACAAAATCCTTAAAACGTCGTCTGACAAAACATATAAGCGGTTCATAATTTTTATTTCGCCAGATTTAGGGGGGGGCAAGTGCCCCCCTGCTTACGCCCATGATACTATATATATATTATATATATATATATATATAATATAATATAATTATATATATATATATATATATAATATATATATATATATAAATATATAGGTATATTACTAAACGCCCACACGGAACGGGAGCTCGGATCAAAAAAAAATTCTTCACAGGTAGCATCTATGAATTACATTAAATAAGACGTTTTAGGGTCGAAATGAAAAAACAAAAATCATATCTAAAAACTACAATAGCTACAGCGAAAAGGAATACATTTTTGGATTCCTCTGGTAAAATTTTAGTAAGGAAACATGTAAATTAAAGAATACCCCAAGGGTATACCGCACAGATGGCAGGAAAGTCGGGGTCTCTCGGCCTTCCGGGGAAACTACGGGGTAGGACTATTTCCCCCCTCCGGGGAGCGGGGTTCCTCCGCTCCCTCCCTACGGGGGTTATGGAAAACCTCCCCGCGGTGTTCCCCGTCGGCTCGAGCCCCCTACATTGCGTGTAATACCTTTACAAATAATATTTATAATTTCGCCCCTAGAACAAGGTAAAAAAAAAAAAAAAAAAATTCATTTCGACCCTAGAAGCATCTATTTATGTATCATAGATGAAAAATGGAAAAATTTTTTTTTTGATCGAGCTCACGTTCCGTGTCCACCTCCACCTCCACCTCCATATATTATATATATATATATATATATATATTATATATTATATATATATAATATATATATATATATATATATAATATCATATATATACTATATATATATTAATGCAAAAGTCAGTTTTTGATCAGGACCGCAATTTTGGGGAATTAAATGACTCGAGTCCGTCGAGTCGCTATATGGTGAGTTCGTGAGAAGATTGACTCAGTAACGGCGCTATATATATATATAAAATATATATTTATATATATATATATATATATAATAAATTTTAAAGTTAGAAAATATATATATATATATATATCCATTATTTTTTTTTTTTATTTCTGCCTCTTTTAGGAAGCTGTGATTTGAACTAAAAAAATGTAAGGAAAGGTTAGGTTAAAGTCCATAGACGGTTAGGATAGGTTTAAGTTGGTTAGGTTTGTTACGAAACTTAATCTAACTTACGCTAAACCTAACTAACCTAACCTAACCTTATACATATTATATTATTATAATATATATATAATATATATATTTTCATTTATTTTAATTTAAATCATATATAATATATATATATATATATATATATATATATATATATATATATATATATATATATATATATATATATATATATATCAGGGTTGCATTGGGCAACTGCCCGGGGAGCTGCCCACCTACCCACCCGGGCTGGGCTTTTTATACAAAAAACCCGGGCAAAATGAAAGGCGGGTGTTTTATAAAAAATTATAACGTAGATTGATATAATTATTAAGAACTGAGATAAAAGAACAGAATTATTACATATATTTACACTGTAATTACAGTATTATGGAAAGATATTGGGTTTTTAAAAATTATATTAACTATATCAATTTTATTAATAGTCACTTGAAGTCTTGAGCACAAAAGAAAATTTAGGTACATAATTATTACTTTGAAAGAAAACTTAATCATTAGTACAATAAAATGTAATTGCAACTTAATCATTAGTACAATAAAATGTAATTGCAATATTGTGAAACTGAAAGATGGGCTTTCAAAGATAAAAAAAAAACAATAAACATAACTTTTAAACTTAATATATATCAATTTAATTAATTTAATTTAATCAATTAACGACACATTGGGCCTTTTAGAAAAAAACTATTTTGATTTAATTAATAAGCACTTGGAAATGTTGAACTTTTTAAAAAATTATATATAACTTTATATTTATTTAAGTAACAAACACTGAGAAAAAAAATTGCACATTAGGCCCTATATATAGTAGCTAATAGCTATAAGCCTATATAGAATATAGTATTAAGTAAATTTAAGTTTCTTGATCTACCATTGACTACCAATCATTACTTTTAGTATCTTTTAGCAATCTATGGCACATTACAAGTTTTTCTGCCCTATCATTCCCTAACCTATTTCTAAGCTTCGTTTGGATCATCCCAAAATTTGAAAATATTCGTTCAATCGAAGCTGAGCTGGCTGGAAGAGATGATACCATTATCATTAATTGGCAAAATTCGTTTGTAATTAATTTGTTACTTTTTGAAATTTTTTTGCTAATTATGCGCCACCATTTGGCAGGTTCCAGATTGTTTGTCATATTTTCTTTTAACATATACTTGGGATATTCTCCCTCATCCTCAATGGATAACAATAGTAATGGGGCAATATAAGATGGATTTATATTCCCAATCCATTCAGATATTCTTTCATTTTGTTCTTGTGTAAGGTCAACTCCTTTATATTTTGGGTGGGCTTGATAAGCAACAAGATGAAGAGGCGTTATACATTGGTCAAATCTTTTTTTTTATTATTTGTAAGTAAGGTTGTAGCTCTGAAGCATCTATTAAATCCATCCATACATGAACAACATCTCCCAATATATATATATATATATATATATATATATAATATATATATATATATATATATATATATATATATATATATATATATATATATATATATATATATATATATATATATATATATATATATATATATATATATATATATAATTCTGCTGAACATATATATTATAAATTTTAAATTTTTTATAAAATCTATTTTGTGACCCACCCGTTTTGCCCATACAACCCTGCGGGTTTTTTAATAAAACCCGGGTGGCCTGGGCAATTTAAAAAAAACTGTTTTTTTTGTAACCTTGATATAATATATATATATATATATATATATATATATATATATATATATATATATATATATATAATATTTATATATTATATATATATATATATATACTATTATCGCCGTGACTGTGTCAATCATCTAACCAAGTTCAACGCTCGAGTCGTCAATTCCGCAATAATTTGAGTACATGAATCAAAAACTGACTTTGCTTATATATATATATCTATATATATATATATATATATTATATAATAT
>JABUQX010053227.1:15000-24267 GCA_015478945.1 Trachelipus rathkii
CACCATTGGCATTGATTTAAATGCTTATATTATTAGATTACCAATTAAATCTTGGGTGAATTGTGAAAATTAACTGTGAATTTAATCCTGTTCTAAATATAAATCAGTGTGTGATAAACTTAAAATATTATTTGTGTTAAACAAATAGTGATCAGTGTCGTGAATTAAACTGTGTATTAAAAACTTAATTGAAGAAAAATCCATAATTTGAAAAAGTGAAACTAAATACTCGTTGCTCAAACTGAACGAACAAACAAAAATTCTCAAAGCGACGCCTAAAATTTAAAACGGTCTGTAAGAACCCATTGAACTTTCAAACGACCGTTGGAATAAGCCTTCTCAAACTTGTAAACAAACTCTCTTTGTTAAGTGAAAATATGGTCGCTGCGAAGAAGCTATCGCATAAAACCAAGCCAAATAAGGCCAAGGTTCTCCCACTAAAGGGAGGGGAAGAAAAAAGTCAAATTCCCTACCAACTGCTCAGTCTCCACGAGAGAGAGAGTCACCTTCCCTCTCCTCATCCGATGCTGAGCAAGTTGAGTCGCCGAAAACTTCAAAATCAAGAACAACAACAACAAGACGACTCCGTGAATACCAGTCACCCTTGAAACAGTATAGTCATTTGACCTCCAGCCAACTACCTCCTTTCGATCCTTATGGTGTCATCAGCTGGCTGAGTGCCGTAAATGCAGTCTTCAAGTTGAATCATATTGATGACACACATGAACGAGTCCGCCTTTTGGCGGGAATTCTACCAAATACTCTGGTTTCGAAGATACATTTTCCGTTGCAGGATGATGCTTATCAATTACTCATCGATGATATCGAGGAAACCTATTTACCAGCCTTGAGGCAACGAATCAAAGAAGTCTTTAAAAAGGGAATGCAACGAGATGAACTACCCAGCGAATATTTGAATAGAGTGAAGGACGTCTTAGGGCGTAGAAATTTCGATTTATTGGTGGAAAACAACCCAAACTTTGCAATCGACCTGTTTTTAGAAGAACTACCAACAAACGTCCAGATGAGCCTCTATGCTCTGGCGGAAGACAAAAACCTACCCAAAATGGTCCGGGTTGCCGACGATTTATTTAAAAATTTTATACGAAAAGAAAAAAATTATCAACCCTCAACGAACGAAGATTATTGGGGAAAAGTAAATCTAATGCGAGAGAGGAAAGGCTTACTCGACGCTGACTCCCAAAACAGAGAGAGTCACTCATATAGAGAGGAACGCCCACAAAACTCTACCAGCCTCGATCCTGAAAAAATTTCAAGCCAGTTGGAAGAAATGAGAAAAGCCATCAAAGACCTGGCAGGCACTGTCGAGCTGCTTGTGAAAGAAAGAAAGCAAACAGCTGACGACCGAAACATGAGCCGAGGGAGAAGTGTAGGTCGAAAATCAAGATACAATAACAATACTGTTGATAATATTACAAGCACTTATTGTTATTACCACCAACGCTTTCTCCACAAGGCGTACCGCTGTGAATCTGAACATTGTCCCCTTTATCCCCTACTCTATGCTTCGGGGGAAGTGAATGCCAACCAACCTACAAACCCCCAGGCGGGAAATGCCTAGGTCGGCTGTGCTCGATGCCATCTAGAGCCAGCCGAGAAAATTTGAAGTCACATAACAGATCAGTGACATTTAACCCAGAAGTAGTAGTAATAACAGAAAATGAATTGAATAATAGTAAAAACAATGTTGCATCGAACTTTGAACATAATAATGCAACAAATAACTCTATAGAAATTACAAATGAAAACAATACGGAAAATAATAAAAATAATAATAAAAATAATACTACTACTACTACTACTGATACTACTACTATTAATAAAAATAAAAATAAAAATACTACTACTACTACTACTACCACCACCACTACTATAAATAAGAACAACAATATCGATAATAATAATAATAATAATAATAATAATAATAATAATAATAATAATAATAATAATAATAATAATAATAATAATAATAATAATAATAAAAATAATAAAAGTGACATTGAAACCGAACCGTAAATGAAAAATATGAAAACAATAATGATGATTGTGGTATCAAAAACTTGCATGCTAATTCTAATAAGAGTGTTAAAATCGTACCACATAACTGTACCGACAATATTCTGTACCAAAGTATGAACCATGATAAAAATGACTTAGTAAATAAAACAAATGTACAGAAACCGAGAAATTGTGTCGGACACGAAATTAAGGGTAAGGTACCAATAAATGATTTTTTAGGGCCTGTAAAATTACCGCATGATAATTACACCTTCTTTAATGACATTTCATGTAATTATATGCCAGATATAAGGGCAGGTCAAGCTCATGAGACAAGTCTCTGCCCAGGTGGGGTCGATAACAGTTTCGGAAACGAGAAATGCTATCGCATTGAAAAAGTTTCTGACGGAGACCACACCGGGGAGAAAGCTTGTGGGATGAGTAACTTTCAATTATATCTTAAATAATAGGGAACTTATTGTTGACTCAGGATCCATGTTTAACATCTTGCAGGCCGATGCTGTTGCAAGGCAAAAGCCTCCTATCGGTCATATGCTGGCCGCAAATAACACTAAAATTAATATCTATGATGTAAAAACTATTAAATTTAATATAAATTTGAGTAAATTTTATGTAGATGATTTCTATATTGCTGACGTAGAGGTAAACATCCTGGGTCTGCCATTTCTTAAACGTTATAATTTAGGCATAAACTTTAAAAATGAAATTTTAATAGACCACGCAACAAATAAAACTATAAAATTAATTAGAAATAGTGATAATAAGGAAAAATTTGTGCATGGAATTTTCCGAGATGCTACATCTCCCTCTGCACCCCTTTCAACCTCTCCTACGCATGTCCCCATTAGTACTATCTATTATAATGATTTATTATTGGAATACAAAGATTTATTTCTTAACCCTTATGTAACAGAAAATAATTATATAATGAGTAAACAAAATGAAAGATGGGGAGATATATTTAAAAAAGTATAAAGGGAAAACGAGCTGCATGAACTCAACATTAATTAATAAATAAAGAAGGTCATAAAATGGTAAATGAAGAAGACGCTGTCATACCTGAAAGAATATTAATAGAATTAGCTAATACATATCCTTATAAAGCCAACATAAAGGGGCCTCCGATAGCTATGAGAGCCCGAAAGATACCTCATAAATTATATAATCAAACCAGAGCTGAATTTAATAATTTGATTGCAACAGGCGTGTTGATAAGAACAAATTCCGCCTGGTCGTTTCCTGTCTCAGTCCTCGAAAAGAGTAACAATCGAGTGAGATTAATATCAGACTTCCGTGAATTAAATAAAAGGGCTGAAGCGGAACCTTACGGTCTCCCGACATTGCAAGATGCAATATTCTCCTTGCAAGGTTGCAACTTCTTCTCCCGAGTTGATATGACGCAGGCCTTCAACTCAATTCCATTAGACAAAGAAAGCATAAAATACTTCACTATTACCTCTAATATGGGCAATTTTAGCTATTGCAATCTCCCAATGGGTTATCAATCATCACCTTTCATTTTTCAACGTTTCGTCAACATCCTCCTTCAGGATATAAATAATACTCAAGTATATATGGATGATATAGTAGTGTATACTAAGACCGAAGAGGAACATAAGATTGTCCTGGAAAAGGTGTTTAAGCGGCTGCAGTACTTATATATTAGCCTAAACCCTTCTAAATGTCAGCAACAGAAATCAATTACTTGGGGTATACAATCAATGCTAACGGCGTGCATCCTAATTATGACAAAGTAAAGGAGATCTTGGAGGTACCTAAACCAAAAACTATAAGAGATTTGAGAGCATTTTTAGGTCGAGTGAGGTTTTACCGAAATACCCTAGTGTGCTGGGGGGATATAATAGCCCCATTAAATTTGTATCTGCGTGGGAAACCGTACTCAAGGAGAAGAATAATATGGAATGAAGTCGCAGATAAAGCTTTTGAGAACGCGAAGAAAGCCATCCAGCATGCCTCCACCTTAACATTTCCTAGTATGGCGGGGCCGATAAAGATCATAGTACACGCCACTCAAGTTGCAATTGCAACTGCAATATTATCAAACGATAAAGAGAGCCGCCCTATTGCATTTTACAGCAGTGTTTTATCGCCAACTGAACAAAAATATGATTATGCAAATAAATTAATATTGGGTTTAAATAAAGTACTATTAAAATATGGTTATCTCATCGTAGGTCGTCCATTTGCAATTGAAACAACTTCGAGAGAGCTGATAGCTCGGTATAATCGAGTCGATCATTCTAAAAATCAAAACGTCCGTGAGATACGGCAGTTAAACTTTATTAGCTCATTCAAACCAACCTGGAAATTAATCACTTCTAAAACTAACCCTTTAGCTGTATATCTTATAGAAAATGAAATAATTGCAAGTGAAGATGCTTGCAATAATGACGAAGGGGCGTGGCTTCAAAATCTCTCAGCCAATAGCGGCGCTCCCATTTTACAAAAAGAGAATGGGATTGGTTCCTCAGCGAGCGTCTCGACCAATCAGAGCCCAGGACACAATCCCAAGAGAATTGATACATACAATGACTCTTTAAATATGAGTTGGAATGTCCCGTTACCTGGAGCCTTGAAAGGGTGGTCTAAAAGGAATTTGAACGTCGAGACAGCACACGACAAAACCACAAAAATGAATGAAGGTTTACAAGCAGTCCCTTTAAACCAAACCACTGACCCAAATTCCAAAAATACCTCACATTCTTGCGATTAGAAAATTACGAATTTAAATGAATCACCTATACCTGTGGCTGAGCGGCTAGCTTTAGAAAATAAGTTATTAGATGAATTTAAAACTCAAAATGAACAATATGAAGCTATAAGTAAGAGAAGTGAAGATTCAAGAGAGATAAAAATGGTTAATTTAGTCATGAAAGCGCATGAAGTATTAATAAAGCGATTCAAAAGGGAAATAGATTACAAAAGTAAAATGGTAAATCAACGGACTGATGAATACATAAAAACATTGTTATTAGATAAAACTAAAAGCTCTCTTATTATTAAAAAACAAAGGTTTTGGTATCAAAAAGAAGAGATACAATTATATGTCGATATCTCACTGAACTATGCCAGAATACTGCTCCCAAATAATGATATCGATCAGGTGATAAAATTAACCCACCTACAGGGACACCTTGGGATAAATCGCTGCCTGACTGCCATCAAAGCTGATTTCGTCTTCAAAAGCATGAACAGACGCGTGAAGAATATTGTGAGAACCTGTGAACAATGTCAAATAAGCAAGGTCGGAAGGAAAATAAATCCCATCTATGGAAAATATAGAGAAGTCAGTCAAAAGTTTCAGACTATGAATGCAGATATCCTTAAGTTACCCCCCTGCCGGGGTTATAAGTATTTATTTACCCTGGTAGATAGATTCTCACATTATGTTTGGGCCTTCCCACTTAAGGATATAACAAAAGAAACAATAGTAAAAGTACTTGTAAATGAAATCTTTCCTCATGTTGGTGTACCAAATAATTTGGTCACAGATAAGGGTGCCAATTACACGTCCCATTTGTTTGAGAGTGTGTGTCGGCTGCTAGGCACATGTCATACCACGACTGCGAGGTATAATCCACAAAGTAATTCTAAGGTAGAAATTTTCCATAAAACCCTCTTAAGTTGTATGAGAACTATGCTGCTCGAACCAGAAATAAGAGAACAGCAGTGGATCGATATTTTGCCATATGCTCTTTTTGTCATAAGATAGGCCCCGATCCCTGAAAGCGGCATTAGTGCTAGTAAACTAATGTATGGCCAAAATATAAACATACCTGGAGGACTATTAGATACCAATGTGCCAGACAGACCTATAACCTATGATAATTACATCGAAAAACTGGCAGGATTGATGGCTAAGCCACTTGCAAAAAGAACAAATCTCCGAAATAGAAATATGTTCCTTCCTCGAAATTTGAAAGAGGCAAAATATCTATTAGTGAGGAATCAACAATATAATGTTGGGAAGCTTGAGGCTAAATATAGTGGGCCCTATCGTGTGGTCAAGATCACTAATAATAATGCCCACATAATAAAAGATAATAAAGTAGTAGTAGAAAATCTTAGAAATGTAAAAATCTTCTATAGCCTCGTAAACTCCCCATCAGAGAAAGCAAAGGAAAATGAAAATGAAAATGAAATGAGAAACAGGTAAAGATGTCTCTTGTGAAAGAAAAGAGTAGAGACGATCTTATAATAATTATTACGAGAACAAATTATAAATTTGTTAAAATGTGGTATTATTTCAAATTGTAGTTCTTTACTCTCTTTCGTGTAGTTTTCCCTTACTTATTCCTCTTTCCTTTGAATTTAATGTAAAAATGTAGGTCGGAGAAGGTGAAATAAGAAGTGATAACCATCATTCCTGTGAGTAGTAAGTCTACGGTTTCCGCACGACCACCTTTTCGATATGAAGGACTAGAGATATAGGTCTGAAACTTGGAATATAATATATGTGTGTCAAGCTCGAAACAGGGTAAATTTCAAGTTGGTGGGATATATAGAGGGGGTCACCCCGAGAGGGTGGACACCGATATTTGGTTTACGCTCTTTTGCGGGATCTGAGCGACCGAAATTAAGCCTAACGAGTTCGGCTCGAGCGTGATGACGTAATCGTCGGAGACGAGATTACGTCAACGCGTACTGCTGCACACATACACATACACATACCATTATTATTGTGTATTACATCGAAAGTGATCCCCGAAGTCACTTCTAGTGATGCACAAACCCCTTCTGCGTGTCCTTCAGCGTCGGTTCAGCCTCTGCACTCGCGCACCGCACCGCGCACCGCACCTGTACTGCACAGCTCCGCCTCCGATATGAAGGAATAAGAGCTATCGCCTTCAAACTTGGTATATGATTATTGTGTATGATAAACTGATCCCTGGCGAGTTTTGGTGACCGTAGGTCACCCCTAAGTGGTGATGCCCCCTTAGCCCCAAGGTCAAATTCGTCCTGAAAACCATGTTAGGCTTAACGTATTGGGCTAGGATGTGAGCTATATGATGACGTAATCTCATCGGAGACGAGATTGTCCCCTGCGTCCTCGTAAGGGGGACGCTGCCCCACAAAAAAAAAATTAAAATAATCTTAGAAGAATGAAACTTGGTGACAGGATAGAGGAGTAGGAGTCGGAGACGGAGATGGAGTTGGATTCAGGATCGGAGTCCAGGGACCCCACCGGAGGGGGGTCCCCAGTTGAAAAAAAAGAAGAAGAAATGCATGGAATGCAAAACAGAGGAAGAAGAAAGAAGAAGAAGAAGAAGAAAGGAAGAAGAAAAAGAAGAAATGAATAAGGAGGGAAAGAAGAATGAGGAAGGAGGTCTGAGGCGGCACAGACACCGGTGACGGAGCAGTGCAGTTACCCCTAGTTAGAAACATTCGTATAACAACAATGTTGGTGTCTTTATATAGGTTATACTTTATAGGGTCTGTAGATTTCGAAAATAATGGTTTCAGAACCATCAAGAAAAGATAAAAATAAATAAATAAATAAATAAATAAATAAATAAATAAATAAATAAAATTTCTTACACTTTTTATGTTTATAACTTCAAAATTTACGTTTTTACATACCCTAAAGCAGTAAATCACTAAATCAAACCACTATCCAACCTCCCTCCTGTCCATCCTTGAACTATTGATCTATTGATCTATTGATTAAGGTCACATGTTGAGTAGTATTTTGGATAAACATAACATAAATCAAGTTCTTTATACAAAGATCAGACATATGCTGACGTAACAAACTTTTCACATTAATAAAGCTTACTTAGTATCATCTGAACTATGAATATAACCCACAACGACAAACTTAGCACATCTTAAACAGGAATAAACTCTTTGTCAAGCATATCTCTAACATAACAATGTTAATTTTACATTAACATGGTAATATGTAACAAAAATTTACTATAACCTTGTGTAACTATCATATAGACCGGCGAAAGTATGCAGTCGTCACAAAAGTTTTCATATTAATAAAGTCAACATAACATTACAGAACTAAGAATATAATGTACAAAAGACAAAGAGACATCTTAAGCAAGAATAAACACTAACATTAACAAAGAGCCACACTTAACACCAGTAAAGTAACTAACAAGACTCACAAAAACATAATCCATTCATACTTTATCAACCATATCTCCAACATGACAATGTTAATTTTACATTAACATAGTAATATTTAACAAAAAATTTAGCATAACCTTACCTAACCCTCATAATACCTAATGGGTAAGGGCAAACAAAGTAAAGTTTTTACTCTCTGTAAAGCTAAACTATGAGCATAACGTACTTAACACACAACAACCAGACGAATAAACAGCCATCATCATCATTGTAGTCAATAAAGCGAACATAAGCGGGAAGTAAAACAAGTTTTCATTTTTTATAACATATAATTTTCATTGAAAAGAGCGTTATATAAATACATAAAAACATATAAATACATAAAAAATATAAGTTTATTTTAAATATAATAATTCATCTAATCAGAGAACATAGGATTCAAGTTGGGTAAGCTCTATATATCTCTCTAAAGATTCAACATCCTTTGAAAGGATGTAAGTATAAATGCCTTCAGCAACACTAAACCATTTTTCGGCATATGACGATTCAACAGCACTCATTCTCTCATACAAGAGAGAAGTAAACTCACCCAAGCTGATAGTTATTAAAGCATTCCTGTATACTGAATTATACGGGAAACCATATGTTTCGGTGTAAATATCATAGATTACACCATGTGCTATATGTATTAAGTCCTCAAGTATGTCAACATCGTTAAGGTGCGATGTTATTCGTTTTATTTTAAGCAATGCTGTAATATTTCCAGACGTTTGAACTGTGAAACCTGAACCCTATACACGTACGCATGAAGGTCCCACAATCGATGGGTTTCAATAGTTGCGTACATCAAGGTTTTAATATTGTCACACGACGAGAGCACAACGTCTTTATTCTATTATCACCTCTCACACGGTCACCTCTGATAGATGGATATTTCACTACTCGTCGATCCATCAGATAACAAACACTTTTCTAGCCATGCAGCTGCGATATCTCGATAATCTTGAGGAATCCATCAACACAAAAAACGGATAAAGGTCTATTATTTGACTCTCAGCGGGAATACAAGCAATGTATCGGTGTCCATCCGATTGACGATAAAATTTTATTGACACAACGTTTGGAATA
>JABUQX010053228.1:0-2500 GCA_015478945.1 Trachelipus rathkii
ATTTAGTTGAATCATTGTTTTTCCGAGCAAAATATAAATCTTATGTTCCTAAAGTTGTTACTTATAATATATATATATATATATATATATATATATATATATATATATATATAGATATATATATATATATATTATTATTATATATATATATATATATATATATTATTATAGTATATATATATATATATGTTATATATATATATATATAAATATATATGAGTATATATATATATATTATTTATTATATATATATATATATATATATATATATATATATATATATATATATATATATATATATATATATATATTATATATATATATATATATAATATATATATATATATATATATATATATATATATATATATATATATATAAAAGATATGAAAGCATATATATATATATATATATATATATATATATATATATATATATATATATATATATATATATATATATATATATATATATGACAAACTTACTTAACGCCCACGCGGAACGGGACGTCAGATTTCAAAAAAAATTTCACAGGTAGACCCTATGATACGTAAATAGATGTTCTAGGGGCGAAATGGATTTTTTAGGTTAGGTTAGCTTCTAGCTAGGTTAGTTGTAGTTAGATTTGGTTAGGTTAGGTTAGCTTAGTTCACGAAAACTTAGGAAATTGTTGTTTTTTAAATTAAATTAAAAATATTGAAGTCATCTTTTAATTTATTTCCTAATCATAGAAAACGTCAGCCGTACAACATCCAAGTAGTATATAATATGGAATTTGAATTACGCAGTAAAAAGAAGTTCGTAAATAATAATAATAATAAAAATTATTAATTACTTTACCAAAAATTGCAGTTCACTCCTCAAATTCTTCCTTTTTATACAAGGTTTTGTTTGATATAAAGAACATTTAATAATTTTCAGTATTAACCTGTGGCTGTTAAGTAAGTTTTACCATATATATATATATATATATATATATATATATATATATATATATATATATATATATATATATATATATATATATATATATATATATATATATATATATATATATATATATATATATATATATATATATATATATATATATATATATATATATATATATGGACAAAGTTACTTAACGCCCACACGGAACGGGAGCTCGGATCAAAAAAAAATTTTCACAGGTAGCATCTAGGGTTGTGAAAGAAAAAATTCATTTTTATTTCAGGTTAGTTAGGTCGCATTTAAAAAAAAAATTAACAGGTTGAGTTAGGTTAGGTTAGGTAGGTTACGTCTTCCTGTGAAGTTTTTTTTAAATCCGACGTTCCTAACCTGAGAATACAAAACAAAAAATAAAAATTCCATTTCATCCCTAGAACATCTTTTTATGTACCATAGAGTCACCCTGTGAAAAGATTTTTGAAATCCGACGTCCCGTTCCGTGTCCCCGTTACTATAAGTTGTTCATAGAATATATAAAGATATATATATATATATATATATATATATATATATATATATATATATATATATATATATATATATATATATAGAATATATATATATATATATATATATATATATATATATATATATATATATATATATATATATATATATATATATACATTAATAGCAATTGCAACGAATCATATAAATTGTTTGTACGACGACATGAGACAAAAAATTCAAAGTATGTTGTCAAGCCAGTCCGAAGATGGTAAGTTTAATCACTTTAATGTAACATTCGATTTATGGACATGCACCAAAAATCAAAGTCAGTTTTTAGCCCTAACTTCACACTCAATTGATGAAACTTGGAAATTGCGTGTTTTTTGTATCGGATTCATTCCATGTGATGAATCTCATACACGTGATAACATAAGTGCTTCAATATCAAAGTGTTTTCAAGAACTTAAATTTAGAATGCCTTCCTTTGCTGTTACTTATAATGGAACAAATGTTATTAAAGCATGTCAGAAATTGAATATAAAAAGATTACCTTGCATTGCACATACTATAAACCTTTGTATTGATCCCGTTTTATTTCCAAAACCACAAAATTCAACATTTACATCAAACATTGTTGATAAAGTTCGAAATATTGCAACGTTATTCAAAAGATTTCCAAAAATTTGGAATGACTACAAAGCAATCTATAAATCAGAAAAAAATACTTCACATAAGTCAAACAAAATTACGAGAGATTGTAAAACAAGATGGAATAGTTCATTACCTATGATAGACGAAGCTGTCAGTCAAGCAGAGCAGTTAGAAATTGCAGCTTTGAAGTTAAAACTTCCATCACTGGCTATAAAAGCAAATGAAAAAATAATTTTAGAGAATTTGCAAGAAATTCTGAGACCTTTCAAAGAAGCATCGCAAATTTTGTGTGGAAGTAAATATCCTACATCTTCGATAATTGTTCCAACTGTTTATGCTATAAGCTCTCAGTTATCAGCAATAGAAGATTTGCATGAAGAAACAGAAAAGGCTAAAGAACAAATCCAAA
>JABUQX010053228.1:7500-10000 GCA_015478945.1 Trachelipus rathkii
TGGAGAGTGTGTTGGGAACCGACCGGCTGGGAGACCGAAGAGAAAGTGGATTGAGTCAGTAAACGAATGTCTGAAGGAGAGAAATGAGTTTGGCAGAGGCGAGAATAAAGGTGCATGATAGGAGGGAATGGCGGGGTTTTGTATGGGGGCATGGTTGTGGCCCACCTGGGCCAGGGGATGAACCCTTACATTGACGATTTACCATAGTGAGGGTCCGTCGCGGTCCCATGAAGCTCTAGGGTGGATTTTCTGTCTGTGACGAGTTCTCACTAATTAATGGTACAGAGGGGGCGGTAAGGCTGGGCTTTCTTTTCGACATTTGTCATACTCCTTTCTTTTCCGATGCATGACACGCACCTTACCCCCAGTCTTGGGCAAAGAGGAAGATAAAGAAAGAAAGAAAGAATATATATATATATATATATATATATATATATATATATATATATATATATATATATATATATATATATATATATATATATATATATATATATATATATATATATATATATATATATATATAAATATATATATATATAAATATATATATATATATATATATATATATATATATATATATATATATATATATATATATATTTTTTTTTTTATTTATCTTTATATATATATATATATATATATATATATCAGTGGTGCTTTTGTCTGACCTAAGAGCGGATAGTAGGCAACGCCTACTTGCCTTAGTGAGCCCAAAAAAAATAAAAAATCAGCATATATATATATATATAGTAAAGATAGTATATATATATATATATATATATATATATATATATATATATATATATATATATATATATATATATATATATATATATATATATATATATATATATATATATAAAGAATGATTTCTTTCGAATTAGGCTAGCTTTAAGATGCCGTCATCAATTTTTACTCGATTCCTTTTTTAATAGTAGCGATCGGTGGAAATTGTTACTTCTCGAAGTCAAAAAAATAGTTCCTTATTCTCTGAGGCTGGGCAACTGTGGATGTGCCTAACGAGTCGTTAGCAGTCTTTTTTTTTTTTTTTAAATAATCCCCGTTTAAATTGCATTAGCAAGATATAATAATAATATTATTATTAACATAATTATAATAATTAACTAATTAATAATTTTATGCTAACTTGATCATCTCTTATACCGAAATATTTAATTCGTAATTGCACTTAAAAATATTGACTCAAAATCAGTCTAAGAAACCGCGTTGAGTCAAGACTCTTCCTGGGCGAATTGTAGCTTGCCTCTGCCGACCAGCATTAGCTCCGTTTTCTATATTAATAATGTGAGTCATTTTGTGGGGAGTTTTACTTATTAATAATACGATTTTCATATTATTTATTATATTAATTTATTACTGATTTTGTGTGTTAACTGTGTTTGTAATAAAATTGAGCTGTTAGTTTTATAAATACTGGGATATTGGAATCGTATTCGATTTAAGCTTCTTTAATGACTAAATTCTTTTTCGAGTGTTATGAGGCCCATTGTAATTCAAATGTTAGAATATGTGGAACCATTCATTCTCTTACATTACATTGTTGCTAAATGTAAGTAATAAATATATATAGTAGTTATATATATATATATATATATATATATATATAAAATATATATATATATATATATATATATATATATATATATATATATATATATATATATATATATATATATATATATATATATATATATATATAAGTAATATAAGTAATATATATATATATATATATATATATATATATATATATATATATATATATATATATATATATATATATATATATATATATATATATATATATATATATATATATATATATATATATATATATATCAGGGATGGGGAGTCGGAGTCGGAGTCGGGAGTCGGGAGTCGAGCGTTTTCAGGGGTAAGGAGTCGGAGTCGGAGTCGGGAGTCGATTTCCCAAAAAGTTGGGAGTCGGAGTCGGGAGTCGAGTAAACCCGACTCCTTTCGACTCCCAAAGCAATTTTGTATAAACTTTTCACACAAAAATTTGGAAAAACTTAATTGAATTTTTATTATAAAAGACGTACATTTTTTTATTTTGACATTTGTTTGTAGCCAATTTAAGTTGTTTATTTTTAACTGGTTATAAAATAAAGGTTATAAAACTGGTTATAAAATAAAATGTACTTGACTACTTGTGTATTGTGCATTAACGAATTATCAACAGCGAGCGATGCTATTAATAATCGTACAAAATTTAAAGTCAAGTAGAGTACATAACTGATTTTAAAATATAGAGTCACACCAATTATAAGATAGTTGCAATAAGCTAAAAGAATCGGATAGATATACTATACATTTATGTACAACAACTGTGCTGGCGCTCACGTTGTGGTTGTGTCAGCATTTTAAATATTTCCGTACCTAATGCCGTGAATTTCTAATATATATTTAATTTTTTGGTGTGTAGACACGCGAAAATATATCTATCTACCCACAACCAGTA
>JABUQX010053228.1:15000-20000 GCA_015478945.1 Trachelipus rathkii
AACAATGCCAACGAAAATGGGTGGATTTTCATCAAAGATTGTAGCTAACGTGCAGTTAGGGTGAGATATAAGCGCTTGTTTGTTATTGTTTTTTTTAAGTAAACACCTCACGGGCACAGTCCTATTCAGAGAGAGGAACTTCTTTAGGTAATTGCTACCTAGTATCAGAGCGAAAATTCAAACACTAGCCCTATGCCTCGCGATTCAAGTCGCGATACCGTAGAGCCATGGAAAGTACTATTTTAAAGATAGTAATAGTGATAAAGTAGTAAAATAAAAAAATTAAAGAAATTGAATTTGGAATTTGAATTTCCTGGCATTCCTGGTCAGTAAGCTTATGTATACCTTTGTATATAAGCCACCCTTCAAAATACAACCAACCGTACTCTGTGGTGAAGGATGTATTGTCTGAAGAAATTCCAAACAGGCTAAAACGGCTCTGGTCTGGAAACAGACCTCGCAATCTACTCTAGCTTTGAAATGAAACTACTTTAGTTGCTAAAATTTCGTATTTCACTTGGTAAAAGTGAAAACTTGGAAAACATTTAAAAGACATGAATTCTTTTTTTCAAAAAATCTGGGTTGATTGAATAAGCTATTGCACAAATTGAGTTGATCTAATGGACTTTCCAGATAAAGTTCAAGAGATAAGTTGTTCAGAAAGTTCTGAGAACTCGGAACAAAGCTGTTCAAAAAGTGATTAGAAAGTGTTAAAAGAATGATCCTCTTTTGAAGGAAAATAGGATTCTACAACGAGAGTAGAAGGGTGCTGGTACGACCAAAAGTTTATTTGAATTAGTAATATTGTGGAAACTGGAATATAATGGCGGATATTGTCATATAAAAATTGATAATTAAGATACAGCAACCCTAATTTCGATAAATTTTAGACAATTTAAAGTTAAAGTTAAAGAAAATAACGTTACATTTTTTGGCGCCTAAAAAGAATAGTAAATGTTGTATCAATCATAACTGAAGTTAGAGACATCATTGTGGCATCTCCAATTGAGGTAGAGGTAATATAGGCCAATAGAAATATAGAATGTAAGCTATTCTCTCCTTAGACTTAGCTTAGTCTTACTCAGACGTAAAATCAGGACACACCCTCTATGAATAGAGCTCTACCCGAGAGTGATTTTAACAGTAAAAAAATAAAAAATAAATAAAATAAAGCCATAAATTACAATACAGAAAGAAAACTTAAAATAAGAACAAGAGGAATGAATCACAAATGTTATCGTCATAAAAAATCGTATTATACAATACAATTGTTATTCTAAATAATAATAATAATAATAATAATAATAATAATAATAATAATAATAATAATATAATAATAATAATAATAATAATAATAATAATAATAATAATAATAATAATAATAATAATAATAATAATAATAATAATAATAATAATAATAATAATAATAATAATAATAATAATAATAATAAATATTTCTGTGTATTCAAAATCATTTAACAGTTAACATCCCATTCTCAAAATAAAAAATGATAAATTGAAGCAAACCTTTTCATAAGCCGTTCTATAGGTTTAGGACAACCCTGTATCAAAGGAGGACGAGTGTTATTAACAACTTGCCAAATGATACGATAAGTTTGACCAAGTTCTTCGAATGGAATTCTCCTTGTAAGTAATTCCCATAGAATCATACCCCAACTATAAACGTCACACTTCTCATTGTAGTTAGAACCTTAAAGAAAAATGAAATTAAGAAAATTATTCAGACTGAAGTAATAAAATCTTATTTAATAATTTAATATAATATATAAAATAATAATATAAAATTTGAAAATAAAAATATTATGAAGCAACACTAAGATGTCGAAATGTGATTTTGAAAAAACAATTTTATTTATAATCACTTTGTAGAAAAATTACAATATAAAATAATGTAAATAATAGTGACGGGATGATGAATCGGAATGACATCAGAATTGGAAGAATCAAAAAATTTTCCTCAATTGGCACTGGAATCGAAAGGGAATTTTTGTTAGAATCAGAAATTATTTGGGCATCTGTTGATGAATAGGAATCAGCATAAAAGAAAAGCGTAAGAATTTGAAATGTTTGGAATCAACATCAGAAATTTAATTTCGAATCGGCAATTGAAAAATATTTTGCCATCATCCCATCACTAATAATAACTTAGTAAATGTAAATGGTTAAACCCACAGCTATGTCTAGATTAAAAATTAAAATTCCAACATCAGTAGCGCATAAAATATGTATGAATATCTTACCTTTAATTACTTCTGGTGCCATCCATGCAGTAGAACCTTTATTGTCAGTCATGACAGAGCGAAGGTCACAAGCTGTTCCGAAGTCACATATTTTCAAAACTTTTTTACCATTTGTTAAGAGCATATTAAGAGGCTTAAGATCTCTGAAAAATAATATAATTTTACATATATATATATATATATATATATATATATATATATATATATATATATATTTATTTTATATATATATATATATATATATATATAGTATATATATATATATATATATATATATATATATATTATAATATATAATATATATATATATATATATTATATAGTACGTAATATCTCATAATTATAAGTATATATTATCTTATCTTTTTGTATCTTCCTTTTTTTTCTCCTAATTATATATATTGTGGCAGTAAGGTGAGCGTGACGACGAGTCGGAAAAGAAATCATGGATAGAAGCAGCATGACATAAGTGAAAAAGAGAGCCAGCCTTTATCCGCCCCCTATCAGACACGCTGATTGAACATACCATATAATAAAGAGCGAGAAACTCATCGCAGTCGAAAATCCACCCTAAAGCTTCATGGGAACCAGGCGAGAGACCAATCACTTACTGGTCAGAGTCGTACAGTGTAGAGTGGTCATGAACTCTTTGGCCTGCAGGTGGTGGTCCGATCAAGACCATAACCCTCCGATCACAACTCGCAGAGTCCGCCATTATCACCTCGCCCTTATTGATTATAGCACATCTGTGGAGAGGGTCTCTTAACCAAACTACTAAGGTGTAGTTTCCTCACTGTGGTCAGTATATCTCGTTCACCGACTCAATCCACTTTCTCTTCGGTCTCCAGCCGGTCGGGTTCCCAACACACTCTCTGCACTAATCAGATCCGGCTAACACACGCGATCTATCATTCATTCCTTCTGACCATCCATGACCCAACATCTCGTCGAGACATTAACTTTCGATTTATCTCTCCTCATTTATCGCGCGCTTTCTACCCACAACCACAACCCACTCTCTTAATACGTTTCATTCCTCCCATTTTATTAATTCTTCCTCAACACCTAGCATGCCCCTAAGATTGTCCATCTGAACACATTGAACTTAGATCTATATTTCTTATTCCAGACCAATAGTCTCACTACCATACATAAACACAGGTAACAACATGCCCCCTCATGTAAGACCCTCGCACACTCAAGACTTAGTCCCTTTACATTCTACCAACGATTTAATTGCACCAGCAACCTTCCTGCCATCCACAACTTTCCTACTACACCTCTGCATCATCCGTTTCCCTTCTCATCCAACATATACCCTAAATATTTAAACTCAGACACTTGCTCCAGCTGCTCACCATCTAACATAACTTCACACTGAGGACTGTCCTCACTCACAACCATAACCTTACTCTTATCTACGTTTACTTTCAAACCCCTCCTTTTACACACCCTGCCAAATCTCTCTACCAATCCTCTCAAACTCTCTTCAGATTCCCCACACAGAACCAAATCATCCGCATATAATAGGTAGGGCACCCTCCACTCATCTCCATCATTCTACACCATTTCCTGCCATCCCATTTCGAATTCTTTCATAAACCCCATCCATATACAAATTGAATAACCAAGGAGACATAACACAACCCTGTCTCACTCCGCTATTAATCCTAAACCAATCACCATTGACACCATTTATTCCTACACACGCTTCACTATCGTCATACATACTTTTGATTCCATTCAGAAGCCTACCACCAACACCATATTTCACTAATACCTGCCATAAAGCTTCCCTATTAACTCTATCATACGCCTGTTGTAAATCCATAAAACCTAAATATAATTTATTCTTCTCTCCCTCATTTTCTCAAATTTGTTTCAATGTAAAGATTTTGATCCACACATCCTCTACCACTCCTAAACGCACCTTGTTCTTCACCAATCAGTCCCTCAGTCACTCGACGCACTCTTTCGACCAAAATACCAGCATATACCTTCCCTACAACACTCAATAAACTTATTCCCCTATAATTTCTACAGTTCCCCTTTTCTCCCTTACCCTTATATAAGGGTACTATTACCGCTCTCCTCCAATCCCTTGGAACTATACCCTCCATAAACGCTTTATTACACAACTTCCAAATCCAATCAATCACCATCTCGCCTCCGCTCTTGATCATTTCACCAGTAATTTCATCTATACCTGCAGATTTACCATTCTTCAACTTTCTCACTCTACCATTACCTCCTCCTTACTAATAACCTCATCCCCAAAATACCTATTCCTTCTTGCACCATCAAAAACCACACACATTCACTAACATCTCATCATTACTTGTTAATATTGGGCAGATTTTCGAAGTGTTCTTCCACACCCCTCACATCCATTTCATCAGTTTACAAAAAGCACCTCCCTATGCATTATTCTAAGCAGATTCCCCTTATTATTATTATTTATTATTATATATATATATATATATATATATATATATTATATATTATATATATATATATATATATATATATATATATATATATATATATATATATATATATATAATATATATGAATGAACAGAACGGATGATGCAGAGTGTAGTATGAAAGTTGTGAATGGTAGGAAGGTGGCTGGTGAAATTAAATCCTTGGTGGGTGCAAAGGGACTAAGTCTTGAGTGCACTAGGGTTTTACATGAGGATATGTTACCTATGTTAATGTATAGTCGTGAAACTATGAT
>JABUQX010053228.1:30000-58855 GCA_015478945.1 Trachelipus rathkii
TTACCTGTAGAATTAAAAATATTGGGTAAGGAGCTACCTACCCTGCCTTACCCTATGTAATAATGCCCCTGATATATATATTTATATAATATATAATATAATATATATATATATATATATATATATATATAATATATATATATATATAATATTATAAATATATCCTGTATAATATATATATATATATATATATAGTAAGTGATGCACTGGATCTCTGGGCTCCAGCTTGGCTGGGCAGAATCAACAGCCTTTTTTCAAGGTCTGCTAGAGAATCACTAGTCTTTGACTTTTTTCCAGCCAGTGACCTTACTTTAAAAAGAGAGTTAAAGTTTTTCATAACAAAATAAATATTAATTGAATTAATAGTGAGACATTAAATGGAAAATATTTATTTGTAAGAGCTAATTCATACAACAAATTTTAAAAATTAAAATATATTCGTTTCAGTGGTAATATTAAGCAAATATATATATATATATATATATATATATATATATATATATATATATATATATATATATATATACATATTTATTTTATATCTATCAACGAAGATATTTGTGTACATATTATATATAATATAATATAATAATATATAATATATATAATATATATATATATATATATATAGTATAATAATATATATATATATATATATAATACAGTATAAATATATACAGCTTTATTCTAATTCTCTAGATACAGTTGGAGAACTTGCCTACCACATTTCTATCCAGAATAACCTCAAGCAGTTGGTGCAGCTCCCTATTTGCATCCCTGATCATCTTGGGGATGAACCAGACATTCTAGACCTTTTCCTAACCTCTAATCCTTCTTCCTTATTCACTTAAACCTTTTTCTCCTCTTGAGTTCCTCCAATCACCTTCTTATCTCAATTTCCTGTTCTATCTCTTCATGTCTTCCACAGGAAAGACCTACGAGTAGGAAATCTTTTTATACTTCGGTGCTGTTAACTGGTCAAACATTTGGTTGTACTTCTTTGATCTCCTACGGAATGAATACTGATTCTGCAGGAGGTGTCCTTCGGAGTGTGCTGAGTGCTTTGGAGAGGTGATCCTCTATGGAGTTTAGGAATACATTCCATATTCTTTCTCTTCAATGAATCCTAACAAACCTTGGTTTTATTTGCCACAGAGTCACTACCTTCAGGAATTATCGCCATTTCAAAATCCAGAAACTCACAAATTATATTTCATCTTGTAATTGTGTAAAATCTATTCTTAGTGACACTGAAAACTTTTCTCCAAAGAAAATGTTACTATCTTATTGGATCTCCTATTCTTCCGATGGTCTTTTCTGCCACTTTGCTAAAAAATAACCCTTTTTTTCCTCTTTTCCCTCCTCTAGTATCTTCCAATGGCACAAAATTTTACTCTTCAGCTAAAGCTGAACTCTTCTCCAAACTTTTGCTTCTAATTTCACCTTAGACAGATTCCATATACTATTCCCTCCTTCCTACCAACTCTCACTCATTTATTGCCAAATATTGCATTTGCTCTAAAGAGATGTTAAATATCTCTGCTCGCGTCTGAGCTAACATTAAGAAGCTTATGGTCCTGATGGATTCCTCCTGTGCGTTCTCAAAACTTCGTGTTCCCACTTTCCATGCTGCCCTGGTAAACTATTCTGTATTTCCATCTTTTCATACTTTGACTTCCCTTTCTGCTGGAAAACCTGTGCCAATCAAAATGGGGAGCTCTCCCTCAACCCCGCACCCTAAATGAGAAAAATTCCGAGATTGTATAACCAACACGCCCAACTAACATAAAATCAACTTTAATCTGTCTTTCTAATATTTTCGAATCTATTCTTAACTAGAAGAACTTTGGAAACACCTAAATTTCTACTCATCTTAATCTCTAATGAGATAGAATGGCTTTTCGTAAGATAACACTCACTGAAGATCTTTCTTTCTTCTTATTCTGTCTTCTCGTCCTTCAACATTTTCAATGAATCTATTCAACTGTGGTGCTGGGCTGGACATACTTGAAAGCTTTTGATAGAGTCTGGAATAGGGTTGAGGAGAAGGGAAAAACAAGCGTTCATTTCTTTTTCTCCAAAATAAATGGTTTTTTTTTCTATTAAAAAAAAAAAACAGGCCTGAAGAAAAAAACAACCCAAATTTTTTATTTTTTTAATTTTTTTCAATTTAAGTTGTGGATTTAACATGTTTGTAACATTATATTAATAATTTAACAACAAATATGCTTTCATATTTGGACATTTTTGGTTCCAATTTCCTACAAGGGGGAAATATATTGTTCGTTTTTCAAAATTTATTATGGGTTTTTCATATTTTTTATTTTATATTCTGGAGAATTTGAATCAAGTTCAAAATCCAGAGATTATATAAATAGAATTTAATTGACGTCGTACAATATATATATGTTTCTTCAGATTCAACTCTGTTTTCAGCTTTCTGTATATGACTATTTTTATCACGGTAAACTGTGTCATAATCAGAACTTTAAGAATGCCACACACTGCAAAAGAAGTCGTGTGACTAGTTATATTCTTAAGAGGAGATAAAAGGTAGCAAAGGCCCTCGCCATGAATATACTTCGAACGGTAGAAGGTTACGAAAACTACATTTTATTGCTCATAATATAAGAACTAGGATTCTGAAATTTGCGCCAACTGAGAGGATGATTCATGCTAAGGGCAGAGTCTGTTACTGCCCGTATCAGCGTCCTGCTCCTTTCACACTCAGAAAGATATACTGTCATTACTCATAACAAACAATAACTCATACCAATACTGAGATAAAGAACCTTTAGTCAGAGACGTGATAATCCGCATTAAATGTGGCTGATGCCGATAAAGTTTGGCACGGCACGAAGCTATCCCAAGTGATAATGAGTTTATGACAGTAGTCAGTATAAGTCTTCGAGATAAGTGATGAACTGGGATCTGGGGAGGCTGAGGACTAGTGATTAGTGAATCAAAAGTTGATATTCCCAAGCCAAATATTTAATTTTAGTCATTCATCATCCTCCTTCATCTTACAATCTTTGGTATAAATTTTAATTTCAATATTTTTAGTTATTTCATTTGCAAGTCACTTTTGAGTTTGGTCATTCAGACTCATTCTATATAAATATAAATATACATTAATATTAAAAGTAATTATAAATTATGATTATAATGGATACCCCATGTACAATACATAGTTAATAGAAAGTAGAGCTACAAACAGCAGTCCTGCGAGGCTGAGGTCAAGTGGATGGCTGTAAATGTGGTTAACGAATAGTACGTATAATTGTTTGAAGTGTGTAGATGTATTGAGAGAAAGGAGCAGTTCTGCTGTTTGTTAGTGTTATTGTGTCGAAGTGTTCAGAGGGGGTATGGGACCGGTGATGTATGGTTTGTGTGTTGTTGAATTTGGTTGTTTTTTCAAGTATGGTATGTTCTCTTGGCGCGAGTGTTTTTGGTCAAGAGTGATGGAAGGATTAGGCTATGGTGGTGCATCGTGGACCGGTGGAGGTGCAGTGGGATATTCATGATTAGCGCGTCTTTATAATTGCTGTTTTGCTAAGAAGTATCGGCAGTTTTCGATGGCGTTTTGGTTGTATATATGATTACGAATGGAAGTACTCGCTGGTTGTTGGTGGGATGATAAAAAGAGATGGTGAATTCTGAAAGAGGATGATCGATTGTGAATAGGATAGTATGGAATGAGGCAGCTTGTTATAGTTTTTGGTCTTGTGTGGGTTTTGGTTCTTGCTGTTGTTCGCGGTGCTGTAATATATGCCGCATGTTGGACGCAAAAAAGCTTTAATATTTCTAAAACTCCTCACCCTTTTGGTTTTATGCCTATCCTCACTCCAGCAATTTCTTTCTGGCGCTCAAGGAGCAGCTGTTGGTATGGCTAGCCACCCAGATTTATACGGTACCCATGTATAACGTTCTGTATACCTTGAGGATATTGCTTTTGGTGGATTTGGTGGTTGATATGCTCCTCTTACAACCTCGGACAAGCGGTTCGAGTTCTATCCCCTAACTTTCTCTCATACAATACACTTCATAATAAAGAGAGGAGTCTTCTCCTCTAATTACTCCTCATCTTGCACGTTGCCCATCAGACTGACTGATTCTAACTTAAAACATTGGATCGTCTGTGCCATGTTTGTGTTTTGAGTTGAGGTGGGCTGGTGCTCTTGGCGTTGGATGATCGACTCCCGCGTCAACGAACGATTGAGGTGATACGTGCTAGGAGGGCCCAGTGTATGGTTAGGTCGTGTGGGACTGTCATTTAGTGTGATACTAAGAGTTTGTTGAGATTTAGATGCCGTTGTATTAATAAGCTCCAAGTTTGTGTACGCGTTTGCATTTGGTGTCTAGGTATGATGTTGACTTATTAAGTATTGATTTGTTGCATATGGTGTACTTAGTTATTCCTGTGTTGTCTGTATCGGGTGATGAGGAGCGTTGGATAGTTTATAGCTGCAGGTAATATATAGTGATAAGTGGAATAGATTCAAGATAGCAGTTTTCATAGCTTCACACATGCCTCACAAGAGGGTAGGTCAACCAATCATATTAGCCTATTAAAAATGATTCATAAATATATAAGTACTGAGGATAAGGGCTACTCAGATAAAATACCATTTGTAGCAAACCTGAGAATCTTTTCTATCGCTGTAATAATAGAAGTCAGACACTGGGAAAACATGTTTTTTGACATCCCTGTTTCAGTATTCTGAGACTAGGAGAAAAATTGCAAAAAAATAAACGTTCTTTCCCTCAGAATGATCAAGAAGAGAAAACCAGTAAGAATAGCCTATAAGACCAGGATTAAGGCTGAAAAATAAAGATATGAGTGTTCGCATTGCCAAAATACTACCTGGTATCTATGAAAAAAATTTCAATATTGATGTACTCACATACAATTGTATTAAACAATTTTGCAAAACAGACAAATTTTTTGGTTATTTATTAAATTTGTTAGGCTGTGAATGCCAGCAAAATTGGACCTTAATAGATAAGAATTGGTCAACGGACAAACACTGATAATACTTTTAGGATTTAAGCAGCAAAAATATAGTATATCATATACACACGAATCGAAGGATCAGGTACCATCAAAAATCTTATCATGTGTTCGTCACTGTTATGTAATTTCTATAGTTTTATATATGTTCCGATATTAATAACTAGGAAACAAAATTTTTTAGCTGACTTGTATATAAAGACTTGTTTCTTCATGTATTCTTTTTTGTGCTGAACCAAAAATTGATATTGATTTGTAAATACGATTCAGCTTTGGCACCATTCACATGAAAACTAAAAAATTTCTTTACCATTTCATAAATGAAAAACTGCTATATCTTTTTCATTATTTGTCCTATCAATATGAAATTTTCACAGTATATATATATATTTGGGCAAGATACACATATTTTATTTACATTATGTTTGTATATCCAACCGTTTTGTCTGTTCAGGGGAAAAAATCTTTTTTTTTTTTTTTTTTTTTTTTTTTTTTTTTTTTTTTTTTTTTTGCAATTTTTTCCAATTGTTTACATGTGAATAGTGTGAAAACTGGACCTGACATACAAAAACCAATATATATTATATATAATTTTTAAATTCAGCACATCAAAATCTATAAGAAACCATGTCGGATCATAGCCATTTTGTTGAACAGTGTATATAATTATTTATTACAGACAACTATAGCCAGGAGCTCTATCTTCATTTTGTAACTTCAAGAATCAGATGAGCTGCTTCTGAATTCCCAAGAAACAGCTTAGTGCTCCCACAGTAATCATCAATAAGAAATAGCTGAAACTAAAAATTAAGTAATTTAGTTCTCAGAAATGTTTAAATCAAAAATATAGTATACCTCTTCACACTCAACGTTCAAAACTGAGTAATATTAGATTGAACAGCTCTTTAAACACTCAATTGGTGTTTCTTCATTTAGATTGGGCTTTTTTCCTCTAAATTGGAAGTTATATTTCCATTTTACAGTCCATAGTTCCTCTCATAAGGAACAGCAGTCTTGTCACTACTAAGCTTTAGTAATTTTGTACATATATTTAACACAGAATAAAGGGATTTTAAAGGTCTAGTTTCAAACATCTTTTGGTTCTTTGAATGATTTATATTGGTATTGTTCTGCTTCTTTTCTTTCACAGTAGTGGACTGATGCTGATATATGTATATTAGTCTCGCATTCAGACCAACCTTTCATTAGCATTAAGCCTTATGCTTGGATTGATCTACAAAGGTAATTAAAATACACAAAAAATTGGGTTTTAGTTTTAGCCCACTATGTGGTCTCACAATTTATTGCATTATTATGTAAGGGTTTCAAAGGGGTCATAGTTTAATTTATCTGGTTTGCCAAAGTTAATGTAAAATCCCCAGGGAAAACATACTTCATCGTACTTGAATCACTCCACAGTATACAAGAGCACAATGAATTTTATTTAAAAAAATTAAATCATTGTATAGCACAAATTAAATTGAAGACGATTCCTTTTCTTGTAGTTGGTGTGATGTTTTGTTCTTTAGTTTACTCTATTATATATAGTTGGAATGATCTTTCTGAAAAGTGTCTCCTTGAGGGAACAATGTACTGTGGACATAGGTGACTAATTAATCTCTTGTATCCAATATATTCTACTAAGGAAAATTGTTTGTTGTCCACAGTAATCATTTCCTCTAAATTTTGAAATGAATTTCAGTACCTTTTCTTTGATTAATGTTCTAAACCTTTTTTCAGTTAGTTCCAACAGTGTAGGCTGAATGTATATGGACAACATGGATGATCATCTATAGTTTCTGTTTTATCGCAATTTTTTTTCTGCTAATATTGCTCTTGATAATAAAGATGTTACTATTACCTTAAAAAAAAAAAAAAAAAAAAAAAAAGCAATTAGCTAGCTATATGTTTCTTTCAAGTTGTAATCATTTTGCCCAGCTGAGCTATAAGCAGTGGAGCCATATTTTTTTCAATTTTTCTGGTTCCAGCTATATCTCTTTATCATTCAATTTTGTCCAATATATGTATTATTTTTTTTTTGTTCTAATTATTTTCTATGTTTTTAGTAAAATTTTAGTTGTTAATTTCTATATATTAGCTACATATCAAATTTTAGGACACTTTTATAGTTCATCACATCTATTATGGTGTTCTTTCACTACAACTTGCCATTCGTGATGGCCTAGCAGTAAATATACTGCCACTCTAATAAGTAAACTGAGGTAGGTTGTAGTGACAGCAAGAAAAAAAAGTTGAAGAAATAATTATGAAGCATGCTGGCAAAGTAGCAAACTACTCTTTGTAGTAGTACTTATTTAATGATTACAATTAAAAACTCGTTTTAACTGGCATGGAAATCCTCGTTATCCTATAAGATGTAATGTGGGACCAAGTAAGAAGAGTGAAAAACATATATTATACAACCTTATATTGCAACAAAGAAAATTCAAAGTGAAGACTTATCTCCAGGTCAGTTTTCAAAGTGTGGATATCTCAGATTTACTGTCTTTCCAAGACAGAAGGTACCATATCTGATGGCATCAAAACATTGATGGAAAGTAGAGAAGATAGCCTATTGAATATTGAAGTGATGGTGGGCACCCTTTACATTGAACCTAAATCTAGATTTTCATTAAATCAAAGCTAGGAATGCAATATGTAATAAAGCAATCAGAATGAAAATCATCTAATATTTTTCCCTTTCATGGTCTTAGCCATGTAAGTTTGAAAACTAAAAATATTGATCATCATCTTCCACCACTCCTGATAGTAATGAATTTTATTTTGAAAAAGTCTTTGATAAGCAATATCTTTGCAAAATGTTCTTGTTTTGAACTTGAAGTAGTGCCACTTGTCTTTCCTCCTAGTTCATTGAATAAATTAAAGTTATAAGTTTGGTAATCTTTTTCTGAAATTGAAAAATATGATTGTGCTTTAAAAATGTCTCTTGATGAAGTAATAGAAAGCTACCCTGAATTTACAAGAGATGTAGCACAATTTTTTTGTCATGCTCACAACCCAAGTCAGCTCAAAAAATCATAAAATCTGATTTAAGAACATTTTTAAAAAAGAAGATTTGATCGAGGCAATCTTTTTCTTAAGAAGAAACCTTTTTAATCTTACGTAATTTTAATTTGAAAAGAATATAGACAAATTAATCAAAATCTTTATTTTAGACAGTAAAAACAAATTATCAAATTTCTAAACTGTATTAAGAAACCTCAGCAGTAATCAGTTTATATTTTTTTTGTTTAAATTTAGTTACACTGGCAATTTTCTAATTTGGTTTACGAATCTTTCTACCATTAACTAACTGTTAATATACCTGTACAGTATTTGATCTTGCACTGCAAAGGTTGATTAATTAAGTAAATTTTTTTAATGGTGTGTAATTTGTGGATTTGCTATTATCAGAAGTTTTGCTTTTTTACCTTTTAACTTTAATAATTGATGAAAAATCAATAATTTAATTGCATTTTCTTTTATGAGCCAGAAATTATGACTGTCATAAGTTTTTTTAATAGCACTACATC
Source organism: Trachelipus rathkii (assembly GCA_015478945.1). Lineage (NCBI taxonomy): Eukaryota > Metazoa > Arthropoda > Malacostraca > Isopoda > Trachelipodidae > Trachelipus > Trachelipus rathkii. The sequence continues at coordinate 38,545 of JABUQX010053228.1, forward strand.
CCTGATTAAAAGTTTTACATTATTATTATTATTATTATTATTATTATTATTATTATTATTATTATTATTATTATTATTATTATTATTATTATTAATGTTTATATTTGTTTATATTTCTTTTTCAGACCATCCTCATTTTATTTGGAGTTCCCATTTGTCAAGAAATGTAAGCTCCTATATTCGTTTAGATAAGGAAACTACTCTACTCAATCCACATTTTAAGTGCTCTTCCTCCATGAAAGTTTTATTTATTGTTCCAAGTTCTGTAAATAATACTTTAAAGAGAGATGCTATTAGAAAAACTTGGGGTTCTTGGGTGAAAGGTGAAGTTGGTGGGTTTCCATTTCATAAAGATTCATTCAACGATGGATTTGAAGGTAATATGAAGTTATTGTTTATTCTTGGAAGAGATGAGAAATGGATGGAAAATCGTCTTGGAGCTAAAATTTTAAAAGAAAGTATTAGATATAAAGATATTATTGTTGAAAATTTTATTGATTCTTATACAAATTTAACTTTAAAAAGTTTATTTCTTTTAAAGTGGGTTGATAGAAATTGTCCAAAGGCAGAATATATAATGAAAGCTGATGACGATATGTTTATTAATGTCCCAAATCTTTTGAAAGTTTTGATAGATCCAACTCTTCAAAATCCTTTAATGATGGGAAGCCTTATATGCAATGCTAAACCTATAAAGAACCCACACTCTAAATGGTATGCTCCTTCATACATGTTTTCAGGAAAATATCCAAATTATTTATCTGGAACATCCTATGTCATTTCTGGTAATATCGTTAAGAAACTTCTTGGAGTTGCTGCTGTTACTCCTTATTTTCATTTGGAGGATGTGTTTATAACTGGAATCTGTGCCAAAAAGATAGGAGTTAAACCTATGAATCATAAGGGCTTTACATACTTAAAAAGGGCTTTTAACCCATGTATTTATAAAGATATAATAACGGGTCATGATATGTCTGGTGTCGAAATGAAAAAATTGTGGAACATGTTAAAAAACGTTTCTATCATGAGTAAATGTACGAATATGTCATCAAAAGTTTTGTACCCTTATTTTCCTGGAAAGTGCGTTTGGACTTAACAGTAATTTAGTTTAGATATTACTTTATAAAAAGACATTTTTTAACTTTTATTAATTAGGAATGTATAAGCTATTTTGTGATATAATTAAAAGTTAAAAAATTTACTTGTACTTGTACTTGAAAACTGTGATAGTACTTGCTAATAAATTTCATGTGCGAAATTTATATACCGTTCTAGAGTTTGTTATAAGTAAAAAAAATTTTTTTTCTGAAAATCTATATTTTGTCTTTTATACATACTGATATTTTAGCGGTATTAAATTAAAATTTGATATTAGTAAATTTCCTGTTTAATATTATCTTAGATAAAAAAATCTCATTTCTTATGTTTATCTGAGAATATTTGTCATTTTTGTTTATCTAGATTTTGATTTTCAGCTGTTCAAATAAAGAGAATGGTAGACATTCCATTTCTTCTGGGGGTTATAAAACTCCTCTGTTTCAGGCATTTGCAAGGGTAGTTTTTCCACTTTAATTTTTCCCAGAAAATAACTTGGGTGGGTGGGGGAAAAACTGGATAAAATTTTATGATAAAAACTGAAGATGATTGTAAAATTAAAAACTGATAAAGTAGGCAAAAAAAAAAAAAAAAAAAAAGTAAAATAATATGATAGACATCATAAGAGAGCAGAATTTCTTTAGTCTTTACTAGTTCCAGCACATCTTTATGCCTTATGTTCTGCCAGTTCTTAAGCGGGGATGGCTTGTGCATTGATTTTTGAGAAGCTGTTTTTGGGAATATTGATGCGTCCTTTATCTCTTAAGCATGCGTAACATCTTCTATCTCTTTGGCATAACAGCGCCAGCTATACACCACTATGTGTGTATTCAACAGTCTCTGCCTATGTTCAGGTGTTTATCTTTGTGTGCATCTCAAATAGATCTATCATTTGCTTTTAGTGTCGCGCCATTAAATAGCTCAATAAATGCTGGGGAGTTTTAACTTCGATAAATCTTTTCTCAATTTCTGTTCAGATATCTTCTAAATACCAGTGCAGTCTGATAAGGTGTTGTGGTCATCCTGTCAAGGAATTGAAATACATATAAAAATGCCATATCATATGGTACTAGTCTATTACTTTACTATTTTGAGCTGTTTCACTTGGTCTCATTATGTATTTTGATAATGAATACTTAAAGAGTTGAAGATGTTAAGGCTCTGTGACTGCTGCCATATTCTCTATATTACTAGAAAGCGATTCTGACATTTCAGTACCTTGCTCAGATTTGCTATTTTCTACAGTCAAGCACTTATAATCATGAATCTTAATTCTGTAAATCCTCTTTGGCAGAATTGAAATGCACTTTTAACATCTCACCTTGATAGATGATAGTACTTGATATTTTCCCCAAGTGGATTCCTCGGCCTACCACAAAGTGCTGTTATTCAGCAAATTGGTAAATTTGGTCATCAGAAGTATTAGCCTGTTAAATTGAAGTACATGATTTATGATTAGTTTCCTACATTGAACATGAAATGTACAATATGTATATCATTAATCTACCAACCTAAAATATCAGTATTTTATTGCTTTGAGCTATTATTTAATTCATTTAAAACAGTATCTAAAAATGATATTATTTTTATTATTTAGATTTTTCCAGTTTCTCCTTGGAAAAAAATGGTTAAAAGGTCCAAAAGGTCTTTCCCAATCCACCCTGGCTTCAGGGCTTTTATTAAAATGTTCTAAAGTCCATTAAATCATATCTTAGGGGAAAAGATAGTTAAATAGAACGATAATAATTATAAGTATTAAATTTGTAACATGAAATTTAGATAAATTGGGTATTTCTTAAGCTGGGTGTCATTCAATCTTCGACTGAGCCTGTCGGGCTTGTTAGAACAGCTGAATGAAATGAAATCGCCCATATAGATACGACTTCATTTACCTGCCTGTGTTTTTCACACCACATTAACCTTTATAGTCATTCTCTCTATTTTTATCATAGTTATACTACTTAACCGCCCATCTAAATGTGAGATACCTTCTGAAAGACATTGAGAACCTTTAATAAACCTCTTAATTCCAGTCCGTTGGAACGACATAGTGCTTACTAATATATAGAGATGATGTAGGCACAATTATTTAACCGCAGGCTATAACTAACATAAACTCTTACTCATAGTAAACCCTGCGGCAAACAGGGTACTGCTTGGCCTATTGTAGTTCGGAGCACCACTACTTTAATTGCTTTTGCAAGATTTCTTCGGTCCCAGTTTTCGTACTCACCACACTTGGATTATCTCTTCGTATCCTTAACTACATGTTCTATACCAAACACCTAATGGTTCACACTCTGAAATATGTTTCTACAACTCAGTGCTAAATCTTGTTAGCGAAACAGGGACGCTGCGCTTGCCTATTAGACAAATTTATGTGAGCTTCACATTCTAACTCTAGGATCTCCAGAAGCTCCTCTTGCCAACTTTACTCACAACTCAATAAATCACTTTTACTCTTATCTACCGCTCCTATAACTTTCAAACGCTAGCAAAATTTTATTATCCACTCCTCATTCTCACACCCTGCCAGCCCAATATCATAATAACCTTCTAATTCCTCATGTACTGCATAACAATGCAAATCAATCCTTCAGATTTTCACTCAGAGCATCTAACATATATCATACCTCATGTCCTTTTGACATTTTTCAAAAAAATTATTAGCTCTTAGATTTTCTCTTTCCTCTTGCCTCTGCCATACATTTAAGTATCAGAGACAGCAACAACTGCCGTTTTAAACCCTCAACACCCTTTTCACCTCAAACGCTGAACTCTTTTTGCTCAAGTTACATTTTTCATAATTCTCCACTCTTTAATACCCGCTGCCTTATACATAACACATGATTCACATCACACCTCCTCCCAACATATTATGCTAATCAATTATTTATGCATATATTGTAATTTCTTTTAAAAGGTCTGAAGTGGGGATAATATTACATAGCTTTGATTCTGTTAAAATAATCCTCTCAGTTATCAAAAATTTAGGGGAATACCAAGGGGCTACATAACACATCTTTAGCTATTACACTTACTCACTATTAAATCATATTAATAATATAACCATATAACTTTTGGGACACATTATTATTCTTACATATAATACATACGCTTTACTAATCGTTAATATCATCACTTTATTGATTTCCATCACAGAAGCTACTCAGATACCTCATAAGCTCACACCATAATACTAATATTACGTACTTAAATCACCTATATATATATATACTATATATAAATGTCATTATATATATAGGCTCTTCCCTAATATAATCATATCATATACTCCTGTTTGCAAATCCAAAATAAAATATATATATCAATATTTATTTTACTTCTCTAATATCATCACTAATCTATATTCTCATCATTATGTTATTCAAGTGTATTAACTGAATTTGGATCTCACTAACACTACTATCTATACCTTACAATTATCCTAAATCACTCCAGACGATATCATTATATCTTAATTTACTATAAACACATGTAGATTATTTCTTACACATTCACTCTAGTGTTTTTGTCTATAAGATATCGATCATATTTATACAATGCTAATTATATAATATTTTATTAATATTATTATTTTATTATTGTTTGAAGTAGCAACAGTAATTGTGCGCATCATAACTTATTTACAACTAGTTTTTAAATGGTATTTAATACTTTCTTACCGGTTGTGATGTCCGCTTAGCATACACCATAAGATTATCTATTAAAGATAAACGTTAGTAAAACATTCTGTATTTGAACCTATATTTCTGCTACATAACGAGATAGAAGAAATGCTTCCACGAGTACGTCCTCTCTCCCCCCACCTGTCTAACACGGTCTCACGTACCTCTTACCCCGAAATGTGAGACATAAAACTTTGAATCACTTGAGCAGGTCTAACATTACTAAAGGCTAGCACTTTACAGGCGAGGAATATGCATGAGAAAGGCGTATGGATGCTCCTTCATTTTCGTCTCGAGTATCGTCTTTTGGATAAAATTCTGATACGAAGCAACCTGAAGAAAAGTTGGCATGAAGAGAAGGTTTTTAGAATTGCTTGTTCGTCTAAATGGTGGTTTCTTTTTCTTCCTCTAAATTTCATCGGATGATCTGGAAAGATTTAATAATAATTTGTTATAAAAACGTACAGTCATTCTCTATAGAGACCTAATTATTAATAATTTAATATTTAGCACTATGTAACTCGAGAGTTCTATGATCCAGCTTTGCAATTTTGCATACTTCAGGAATAATTCTGGAAGTGATCAATCCATTCCGTATTTGATATTCAAGAGACGCTTTAGTTTCTTCGCGACAGCTGGGGGAAAGTGGGGCAGTGGTGTATGCTGCTTTTCTCTGCGTACTCTCTCTTCTCCTTTTGACAGTTATATATATCGCTTAAAGATAAAGGTCTTAAAGAATGCTTATAACTTCATCTTTCTAAATACTTCCTGGTATTGAGCACTGAGTGTGCTTTACACTTATGAGTCTGGGTGAGAAAGCTTAGTATTGGAATCATAAATCACGGTATCTCTAAATTTCAACTATTACTGTCTATATATTACAAACACATATTTTCATGGCACTAATAACACTGGTGCTGAGAAAGGAAACTGACAATAACTGTAATTTTGTTAAAAATTCCGATTCACTGAATGACCAGCAAAATTATTCGGAGATTCCTGGCGCTACTCGTTTAACAACAAGACGCGAGTAGCCATTTTGTTCTCTTATATACGGAGTATAATGAGTTAAATATGCACAATAAGGACACACTGTCTAAAAGTGAGTAATACGCTCGTTGTGTGAATATATCCTTCTTATCCATTGACCTACATCTGATTTGTAGGAACTTACTTAGTGCCTTCATTATCTTACTATTATTTCTCACTGTATATATATTCAATTATATATTCTTTTGTAAAGGCTAGAGAGAAATCGATTTATTTGCATTTGTAAAAGGTGAATTGCGTTAGCATATGAGGATAGTGATTTGGTTGATACGTTATTCCATTTATTTTTAATTTTCGTTTATTTTAACTATTTTGTAATTTTATTTTTTTATGTATATATTATATTATATTTTTTTATTGCACACCCCTTACCTTCTTGAAAAGTGAAGCTCACTCATTACCTATGAGTGATGGTATCTTTATTATTATAATAAAAAAATATAATATAATAAAAGTGATATATAGTTGTATATCCCTCTTTCTTAACAAAATACTAATGAGTAAAAATATTACTTATAAATCTATTGAGTTATTTTTAATATCACAATAGAGGTTACACTCGAATACAGTCAAATTCTAATAATTTATACTGTTAAAGTAATATTAATAGTAATAATCTTCACTAAAGAAATAAGAAAAAATTACATAATATGTAAAAATACTAATAATTAAAATTAATATATTTTACACTATGTATGAGCCTCCCAGAAAAGTTCATGACATTGCAAGAAAAAAAGGGAAAATATACATTATTCTATTACAAATACTTCGTCACTCATTATATATATACCTTTTTATGTATATTAAAGATATTTCATATTGTAAGTAATTTAATTACAACTAATATACCATTAGTTTTTCCTACTCTCTCTACGCTCATTTTCTTATACACTCCACTCTCAACTGTCCGTCATTGTATCTTTCCGTCGCAATCCTATTCATAACAATAATATCTTTGTTAGTCATTTGTTCACGCATTTATCTACTCGTAAACTTTCTTAATCTATTTCGGTAAATTTTGAAATACGTATCATTTCTTATAAAATAGCTCTAGCAGTTGTCGGGACTTGTTCATGAAAAAGTTCTATGTTTACAATCTTTCTCGTGAGAAACTCTAGAATTAGACTCAGCTTGTGAGTAATTGAACTAATAGTGCTCTCTATCACGGTAGTGGTTTTGGCTAGTCACAGTAAGTTTTAGTTTCTTCTCACAATCGAATCATTGTTCACAATAATCAAACATTTAAACTCATTTGTGAAGTAATATTTTTTCTATTTATCCTGCTGTTTGAAATTCAGATAAAATCAAGTTGTCTCGGTTCTTCAATTCAATAGTAACAACTGTGCCTGTTAGGTATGTATTCTATTGAGTAATATTGCCCAGGTTTGGGCATTACTTCGATATTGTCTCTTTTTTGAGACAATACGACTGATCCTCAAAACTGTAGCACTTTGCAATCGTAATTATTTCTCGGAGATTTTACAGTAAGAATGATATCTGGTGTCTACGGGTTACTTTCTTAATAAAACTACTCTACAAGACTAATATATAAGCCTGATTAAGTGGACGAAAAATCCCATATAAATTATTGGTGAGACTAGTGCCACACAAATAGAAAAGAGTCTGTAGTTATGGTCATTTCAATTAAAACCTAAATAATCAATGGGAAACATAACAATCAAAAAAATTTGAAAAAGTTATACCAAAAAACTACCCTAGGAGCTCATAAATTAAATGATATCTGAGAGGCTTGTACTTATTATGACATAATATAACTTCCCCTACATAACTTTCTTCACTACTAACTCTTCTAAAGTTTCCATGAAACGAAGACGATAGATATTAAATCCTCTGAGGGCTACACATAACTATACTTAAACAACTACAAAAAATATTTGTCGGAATTCATGAGAAACGAAAGAATCATAAAAGGATGTGCATATCACGCAAATTGTTTGTTACACTGAATAATTTCTTAGTATCAATGTTTCATCGATTCTTCTTGCTCTTCGTTCTACATTGAACTATTCCTCTTTTTTTGCGCTATATGGGTAGCGGGTCTCATACATGAATAATCTAGTTTAGTTCATCTCATCTGTTCATACACTTATCAATTTTCCTATGAAAAATGACACTCACAGAGAATAAATCATATTGACCAAGAATACTTACTTGACGTGATAGTATAACTAAAGTTCTTCGACACTTTAATTATAACTCTTCTATATAATCAACACAATCATCTGTCTATATGTTTCTATTACTATATTTTTCTTTCAATGTATTCTGATGTTGGAGGAGTCACTCAACTATGGTACAGCAGTTTTGATTTTCTTGTTCAGTATATAGAGGTAAAGTTCATTTCCGCGCCTCGACTATGAATATCAACTGGCCAACACGTCATACGTGTGTGTATCGATTTATGCTCTGACCTATTCCTCATGCTACTGTAACAGTCATAATTTAGGTAAATTACTCTCATTGCGTATTTAATGGAAATTTGGCCGAAATGACCATATAAATATCCGATGGAGGGTAATGTTCTATCTATGTTGTCATGAGAGAACGAATATGTGTTCTCTTGCCAATCTATCTATAGATACAAATTTTGTTTTTATCTCATATCTTGTTATACATTAAGAACCTAACGCATAAACTCCGTCAGCCCACCGGCCGGACACATTTATGAATATATTCGATTATAGATGACAGCCTTCTTTAACTTCCTAACATAACAACAGGTCTCGAGGTCAATAGGCTTTCTCTTTCGGGAGTGATATAAATAACTGTTTTTCAAGTTTATCTCTCTCGATAATAATTCATGGTTTCAATTGTTTTTCACTTATTAATTTATGTTCATTTACATTTCCAGACTTTTCTCTTAATATCATATAAGAACTACACAGAAAATATACAAGGCCTATGTAAATATAGAATACGATATCGCTTAAGCATTTCCACAGTAAGGTGTACACGTTCGGATTAAATGAATATCTCCATCTTTTCTTCGGAAACCTCGCACCTTGAGCAACTGAATATCACTATGGTGTGCACATTTTAAAGAAGAATTACACTCCAATTCTCCTCTCTCTGCTCTAGTTCACTGGCTCTAGATTGCATCTGTATGACAATAAATTTATATTTGGTAATTCCTCTCTATTACTTTACAGAGAGCAATCTCTATTCTACGAGCCCAACTGCACAGTTTGCAAATTTCATATCAGTTTGAACTGAATCATCATCATACTGACATACATTTCAGCTAAATCTTGTCTTTGTTCTATCTATACTCCTCCGTATATATATTACTTGAATGAGGGAGTCAAATTACATATATATCTTCTCAGACTCCTCTATGACCCTGATTACCAAGGAATAAAAATGATGAGAGAGAACGATATCGGTTGTAAGAACTCTGTTTTATCCATAATTCACCAATTTATCGGTTCGGTAAATAATCGATCCCAATCTTTTATCTATTGTATCTGTCTAGTTTGCTAATTGAATTCCTCACATCTCATATGATATAGGAGAAATCATATAATCAATTATCCGAGTATACATTTCTTTGTGCTACTATATATCTTTCCTTGTTTTATTTTTCCTTATCTACTTTGTTTAATTCTCTGTATTACCACTCTCTTTTGTGCACTTATCTCTGTAATCTTTTCACTCTAGTACGTGCTTTATAGTTCTCTTTTGTTTTTGCATCCAAAACTATAAGTTTATTCTCTTTTATTTCACTTATTCTATTCTTCGCTTATTTTTGAGTTTTGGCTTCTTTATCTTAATATATAATTTTCTTAATTAAACACAAAACTTTTTATAAAATCTCCTGTTACTCTACTTCTTTATTCTGCGTGCTGATATTCTGTAGCTATATCATCTACTGAAGAGGCATATATATTAATATCTAGGAATATATATTATTCTAATATATTATATATATATATTATCTCACTATTAATATATTATATTATTATTATTATTTCTTTTATATTCTATTTCTATTTAATTATATATTATATTACATTATATATATATATTTATTATTTATATTTATATTTATATTATATATTATATATATAATATAATATATAATATATATATATATATTATATATATATATATTTGTCTTATTACCCTTCTAACATTCTCCGGTATTGTTCTGGACACCGATTTTCTTTCGATAGACGGTTGAGATATTGTCTTATGAATTAACCTTTGTATATCTAGTTTATTTGTAGGTTGTTAAACCTGATCACTTATGCCGACTTTCTATATGTCGCTTAGTTGTATCTAGGGGTTTATAGAGCCTGCCTTCCGAGTATCGCGATAGGTGTTAAATATGTCGCTTACGCTCTTTTGACGTCTTCCAATTTTTTCCTCTGAGGCTGATTATGATTAGTTCGTTCTCTCTATTCTGTCGAGATTATCAGTATAAAAAATCTAAATCGTAAGAGAGTGTCTTCAATCGCATCCTTCTGACTCTGTTTGAATAAACCTCTTGACTTAGTTGTTTCTATTTATTTTATTATAATAAGTTTTTAATTAATTAATATTATGTAAATCTATTATTATTCATTTCTATTTTATCTCGGAGCACTAGCAAATTATTAGTAATTTAATTTATATAAATATATCTCCTGTCGAATTTATTCTAATTCACTTTAATTATTCATATGAATGATTTTATTTTTTGGACGTATCTATATTTATTCATAACTTGAAATATACTTTGACTGGAGGAGTAAATACCTTTATATCATTATCATTTACCTATTATCTTATCTACTATTATTATATATAATATATATATAATACAATATATCTCTATTTTTTATTTTACATATATTTAATACTTTCTAGGTCTTGTTAAAATACTTATATATAGGGCTTATATATATATATATATCTATATCTATATCAATCTATATCTATCTATTTAACTAGTTATATTATTTCTATATAAAATATTAAGTATATATATATAGGCTTATTACTTCATTTATATTATATTATTATATATTATTATACTATATATTATTATTACAGGACTAATATTTAGGCCTATCTAATACTATATTATATTTTATATTTAAGCGAAATATCAATCTTATTAAAAAAAAGCCTTAAAATGCATTCTATTAATATTATAAATAAATATTCTATATCTTATTTTAATAATAGAATCTCTCAGGAGGGTTAGGTTTATCGCATGGGCTCTAAACACTTTAGATGGGCACCAGCCTTAGTGTGATCTCTTTGACTTGTTAAAAGATCGGTCGTAGATCGAATTTTGCGGTCCCTGCCGTGCGTTCCCCCAGTTAGTGTGGACCACCCCCTCTAGGAAAAATCGAAAATGTTGTAGATAATGGACATTTGGAGAGTGGATTCGGAGTCGGATTTCTTAAGAGAAAACTTAGTAATGGCGGATCAGGGATAGTTGGCATCGCATTAACCGGTGCTGGCTCGGTGCGGTGCTGAGGATTAGTAAAATAATTTAATATACCAATAATACATGATAGCAGCTATGAAGAAGTGCATGAGAGTTGTCCTTCCGAAATGACGGTTAAAGATCATAAATGGTGGTCGGGGTCCCCTAAAGGGGGGAGGGGTCCTCAGAAGAAAAAATGAAGCCTGAATAGGAAGGCTAAATTTGAGGATATGGTATCGAAGTAAGGACGAAAGGAGTCTTGAATCTGTAATGAGTTTGAGTTGGCATGGCATCCCAACGGTGCTGGTTCCGGTGCGGTGCGAGTTAGTAAATATTTGTATAATAATATAAAATTGGTGTCAAAATATATGTTTATAGTCGTAGAGTTCGAATATGGGTGTTTAAGGACCGACCTATGCGACGCGGGTTCCGTCAGCTGGCCCCGGGCCGGCGCGTGCGCGCGCTCCACTGTGCCCGCAGGCGTGATCCAGCGCAAAACCAGAGCGTTCGCGCGCCCGCAGGCGCGATCCGGCGTGAAACCGGTGAGAGAACGCAAACGTGTTTCTGTTTTATTTTAATAAAAATTTATAATTTTTTAAGCTTTTACAACTGAAAATTTGTTTTCAACTTATTTTTTTTTTTAAATTTATTTTCCAACAATTTATTACTTTTTTTTATTTATTTTTTTAATTTATTTTTTGTTTTTTACTAAAATTTTTATGGCTTTTTCAGGTTATTACGTAAAAATTTACGGTTTTTTTAGCATAACCCTATAAGCAGAAATCGGTAAAATGAAACCAGCCATCCAACCAACCCTTCTGTCCATCCGGTTGATCTTTTGATCTATTGTATCTATTGATTCAGTCCATATTTTTTATTATAAATTGCTTATGTTTACATACCCTAATCAGTAAATTCAGTAATAAACTGTCCTCCCCCCACCGCTCTCTACCCATTGTGCTCTATTGATCTATTGATTCTATTGATCTATTATCTATTGATTCAAGTCAATTATTTTTCTTTAGTATAAATAAGTTTCTTTGGTTAAAAAGCAGGAAAAGAAAACAATTTTTTAATTTTAACGCATCAATAAAGTCAGGTCCACACATCATAATCGTTGACATATATAATTTTAAGCATAAACTTTTTAACATATATTTCTTACACAAATAGTTATATCATTAAAAGAAACATTATTTAAAAAACAATAAAAAGTAATATTTGTATATATTCAGTAGGTAGAGGGCAAAATCCAACTTTTCATTATTAAACACCTGCATAACACTTGAGGATATCTTTGCTTACAGCTATAGTGATTGTTACAAGTTTTAAGAAAATCATACAAGAGTCTTACATATTGAAACTATATCTGTATTATATACTTTTGCCACTCCTACCATTAAATTTGGTTTAATATCACAAAAAGAACTCGTTACCCTACATGATTGAAAAATATTTTTAAATAAGACCGTCTCCATTTTCCACAAATACAAATGCCATTGCTACTCACCAAACAGTGTGCTCGTTCGATCTTGGAAGTGTTGGGTCCTGGAATTATATATACATAAAAATCTCTATTCTATCTTGAAAATAAACTTGTCTATCAATTCACCAAACACATAACTTCCTCACGGATATCCACGTGTCCATGCTCGAAACATCCGAAGAGAAGTAATGTCTTTGACGCCGTATACACTTTTCAGTGTTATGTCTGCGCTTTACTGTGGTTTCCATATATTCAGGCCACGACGCTGAGTTTATCTCATTTGCTACAGGACGATATAACATTTAACCTAAATACCAATTTTTATTACTTCTCGTTTTCTAAGGGCTATATAAATATTTCTTCTTCATTCATTAGTCATCTTTAGTAAATTCTCTACCTGATCTAATAAAAGTTCTTTCTTCGGTACTACACACTGTCATACTTTTCGTCCTCATGAATGGAATTTCCTTCTTATGGTCCTATTATGATACATGGATGTTCCCTACTAATCCTAACATTTCAGTATACTCGCAGATTGAAGGCATATGTCAACTTTGTCCAATTTTGAGACTCAACCTTAATGTTACCCTGAAAATAGGCTTACCCTTTTCCTACGATATTCTTGAGCTATCATTTTAATGGATTCTTACTTTCTTTCTTATTACAAGGAGATTATACAAGAACTCCAGCCATGAGATTCCGTTAACCACTATACATTAGAATTTATAATAGTTGTTCTTTTTACGCCATATAATCTTTTGTCAACATTAGGGTTCATACTAAATGCACCCTGTACCTGTTAATCTTTTTTTTGGGGCATGCTTGGCTTGTGCAAAGATAATAGTATTAATTGAATAGGCATAGATAAATCGTCATAAAAAGGACGCGAACATTGAGATGGGAGCCTTGCATACGCCATGCATATCCGCAATAATTAACACTCATAATTCGACTACGACCGTATGGTTGAACCGTTTTTACAACAATACGCAAAACCAGAACCATCATAAGGAGGGGACTTTCTTCCTTGAATTCTTTCCTCCTTAGCTGATCTATTCCATTCTCTCTCTCCATTCCCTTCAGTTCCTTTTCTTTCTTTTTCAAATATTGTTACTTCTTCTAAAGTCCGTAAATGGGTACATACTTTAAAGGCAGTATACTTTCTTAAGAAATTATTTCTCCTATGATCCAAAAAACTATACAATTTTAGTATTTACTCATCGTCGATAGAGTACAATTTAGCCTCTTTTACCACAACTGTCTAAATCCAATTGTTTAACTTCATCTATGCCCGTTCTCTCCTAAGAAAGAAAGGATATTCCCCTCTCCCATTAATCTTAACTGTTCAATTACCTCTTTTCTTTCTCTCTTACATTCTTTAATACACTTCCTCTTTCTCTTTCTCCTACCCATACATTCTTCCAAACCTTTCAACGAATGTCCGCATATCTTCATCCTCTTTCTTCTTGCTTTGCAATATTGAAAAATTCACTCATTTTATTGAATTGGTTTATAAAATCGATTGGTGAAGTTGTCTTTTCCATAAGTTCAAATAACCTCAAATGATATTCTCATTAATATGGTTTAAAATTGTATTTCATCAATTTTGCTATCCAAATCTCCTTTTTCTAATCCAATACTAGAGATCTTCATTTCAAAAATTTTTCTTTTGAGATTGATTCTAAGCTTCGTGATTCAAAAGGTATCAATTTGATCTCTCAATAGTACACGTATTGTCAAAGGGTATATAACATATTCTTTTTTTAAGTCAGTAACCAATCGTAGTTAGTTTACTATTTTTCTTCCACCAATTTTTCCCACTACTTCCTTCAGAAAATTTCTGGGAAGATATACTACTCTGTCTCATAATAACACTACTCTTATGAGAGTATAACACCTGTTCATGATAAATAAGATATCTTCTAAAGCCCATTCCTTCAGTTTTTTCTGTCTTAGTAGCCAGGATACTTCTTCACTTTTTGGCATTTATAACTATGCTCTCGGCTACCAGTTTTGGATAAAATTCGATTACTGAGGTCTTATGAAAAGTCATAGCTAGTTCACCTGTGGCTTGAAGAATAGCATAGAAAACAATGTTTAATGTGCCTATGTGTTAGAGCAATGGCGACTTTCAAGAAATTCAGGGCAAGATTAAAATAACATAACACTATAAAATTGGACTACAAATTGTGAAAATTGAGTTAGATTTTGGTGGCAAACTCAATTTCTGTAATGCGAGGCGGAGCGGTCCTCTCCCAGACTTTGAGATAAGATATACTCAGTTCCTTTCCTGAGAGAATATAGCCTTTTACCTCCTAATACAGTTTTTTCTGTCTTAGTCAGGCATCTTCTTCACTTTTTGCATTATAACTATGCTCTCGGCTACCAGTTTTGGATAAAATTCTGATACAAAGCAACAATAACTCACCTGAAGAAAAATGCTGAAAATGTTTAGATGTTGGATGGGACTTTCAAGATCGAAGATTAAAATAACATAAACTATATCAATGAAATATTTAATAATTATACCTCTCGCTTTATTTTATACATGAGAATATTAAAAAGGTGAATCGCTCTTTGGTACAAACTAAATGATATAATTACTACAATGGTGTTATATCAAGGGTTAAGGTCTGGAAGGGGAGGCATTATTTGGAGGAGTCGGAGGTCTGGCTATTGCCTGGGCGAAAGTCTGTATAGAATGGGACTTGGAATTCCCAATTAAAGTAGATCCTAGTGCAAGATTTGGTGTAGAAAGCAAAAAATTAGGTGGTAAATTCATAGAGGGTGGTGCAAAGGAAGATGGATTTGTCATTTCATTACCTAGTGCTGCATACATTCGTTGGTTATAGTATTCTTGAGTAGGCATTGTAGGAACTGACATGAGAGACAGATGTAATCGAGTGATGTCTATAATTTCGAGTGAGGTCACACCTGGGATCGTTCTTTGTTCTTGTGAAGATGTCGGCTGACCATTATTCATATAATCGGTGTATTACTGGGTAATCAATCTTACCAGACCATCCCATGAAAGAAGAGCACCACCTATGGACAGTTCGCAAACATTGATGGATGAGTTTACTTTCTCCTGAGCCGTGGCTGGTAGACTACTTATACAAGCTTTTCTCGCACAATTTTCATCTCCACATCTGAGCCTGGGAAACCCATTTCCGCAAGACCCTGGAGTCTCAGAGCGTATAATGGAATTGTTTCATGTGGAAGGATCTTTTCCTCATTAAAGTTAGATGGGTCCTTTTTAGCCTTTCTTCGCAGATAATCGGTAAACCACTCCATTAATTGTGTTTTGATTGCAGTATAGCCTGCGTTATTCTTCATGAAAACATCGTATACCTGTCACATGTCACCTTCCATCCTTCTGCTGTAGATCTGGATTAGTGATGGTCGCATATTCCTTGAACCATTGTAGAAATTGTGGAAACGGTTCTTTATTTTCTAGGGAATATTTTGAATAAGTTTCGTTAGGGCCATTATCATTTATTGGTTTTGAACGTAAATGGCCTTTAACCAATCAGTATCTCCAATAGGAGTTGGGGTTGAACCCAGTGGAGGCGCAAGATTGGTTGCACTTTGTGGAGGTGATGTCGGTTGAGGTTGAAATGTTTGTGAAAGTGGGATATGTTTAGGTTGAGATAGTTGGGAAAGTTATGTTGCCTGTTGAAAGGTGGAAACAGACAAGAAGTTCCATTGGGAATATGGCACTTGTGATAGGCAGTCCATTAATTGAGACGATTGTTCAAATTGTCGTGCTAGCTGCTCTTTGAGTGTATTATCCGTGATTGTACTAGCAATGTAAGTGCTTTCAGTGTTTTCAACTTTTTCACCATTCTCGGCAACCTTGTTGTGCTAATTTGGCATCTGAATCAGCCGCCATTATCAGATAATTAGCAACGCAAATGAGGAATTTACAAGGAAACTGTTAGAGAGAATACCAGGGACAACTCAGAAAACAATGAAAATTTCAGTGTATGATGCATATGTAAGAAGATATATAAATTTGTGAATAAAGTGAGAAAACCCAAGCTTGAAGAAAGAGAGGAAAAGGTAGCGTAATGAGTAGTAGTTCCAGCAACTACGCTCTACAAACATTAAAATGTGTGAAATATTTTTATTATTATTGTAATGAAATAAAATCCAGTTCCAGCAACTGCGCTCTGCTAACATTAAAATGTGTGAAATATTTTTATTATTATTGTAATGAAATAAATTAGAGAAAGTAAAAATTTACGGAAGTTTGTTTCTTGTTCGAAGAAGTGTCTACAAAACAGTTGCTAAGAACGCGATTATCAGCTTCTCTTCTTTCTTTTTTATATGGAGTGGGTATCAATGTATGATTCAAAATGGGTAATTGACAAGCTTGGGTGCAGGTCAGGTATTCATGCAGTACATGCAAAATTAAAGAGATATTAGAAAAGGCTTGTAATAGTAATTGGGCAAAGGCACAAATGCAAGAATAAGAATGGTTACCTTAGAATTTTTTTTTTTTTACGCAATCAATGAAGGGAACAATGTATGCAAGCTAGGAACACAAGAAGTAAGAAAGAAAAATATTAAGATTAATTTTTTTAAGCGTGTTTTTATGTCTGAGTTTAAATATTTAGGATATATGTTGAATGAAAAGGGAACAGATGATGTAGAGTGTAGTAGGAAAGTTGTGAATGGCAGGAATGTGGCTGGTGCAATTAAATTATTGGTGGATGTAAAGAGACTAAGTCTTGAGTGCGCTAGGGTCTCACATTAAGGTATGTTGTTACCAGTGTTAATGTATAGTAGTGAGACTATGGTTTGGAATAAGAGGTATAGATCTAATGTACAATGTGTTCAGATGGACAATCTTAGGGGGTTAGGTGTGAGAAGAATTGATAAAATGAGGAATGAACGTATTAGAGAGTTGTGTGGTGTGAAAAGGGGGATAAATGAGAGAATAAATGAAAGCACGTTGAGATGGTTTGGTCATGTGGAATAGATGGATGATAGTCGGTTGGTTAGGCGGATGTATAGTGGGGAGTGTATTGGGAATCAACCTGCTGGGAGACCTAAGAAAAAGTGGATTGAGTTAGTGAAGGAATGCCTGGAGGAGAGAAGAAAGGTGCATAATAGGAGTGAATGGCAGGGTTTTGTGGGGGGATATGGTTGTGGCCCACCTGGGCCAAGGGATGAACCCACACTGACGAGATGCCTTAGTGAGTGTTCGTCGCGGTCCCGTGAGGCTCTAGGGATTGGATTTTCTGACTGCGACGAGTTCTCACTAATAGATATAGAGGGGGCGGTAAGGCTGGGCTTTCTTTTCGACTTGTCATGTTCTGTTACTACTTTTCTGTTTCCGGTGTATGGTACGCACCTTACCCCCTCTTAGGGAAAGAATATATATATATATATACATATATATATATATATATATATATATATATATATATATATATATATATATATATATATATATATATATATATATATATATATATATATATATATATATATATATATATATATATATTATCTTTTTATCTATACTTATATAATTATATATATATATATATATATATATATATATATACTATATATATATTATATGAGGATTATTCGGCATAGTTGGGCAGCGTTTCTTTTTATATAAGTTTTTTTTTATTATTTATTTCTAAGAATGGATCATAGGCAGATTTACATCTCCCTAATTCCTACGACCACTTATCTGGCTACCTTAGCAACTTTTATGAGCATCATGGTCATATGTGGTTTAGGATAGTTGTGGGTAGGAAAGGTGTACTGTTATTGATGGGGGCTGGTATCCCCTTCACTCGCCAATAACCGGTACATCTAGTTCTCCTATCGTCATTTCATTCTTATTCAAATTCACATTAAGATTTTTTAAAGATTCATACCCTAACAGTCTAGGTATATCCCCATTTACCACTTCTGTTCTCAATGAAAACAATCTACCCTCAATGCAGCACGGTATATCCAGTCTTTTCATACTTTTATAACTAGTATTTCCAAAAACATAACTTACATCTATAACTTTCATTGAATCCCATCACCTTTTTCCTTTCATACTTATTCACTTTTCTCCAATCACATTCTTCAAACACCCGGCATCAACTATTACACATATTTCATTATATTCTTCACTCTCTCTGTTCTCTGCATTAAGATACACACTGTTTCCTTCTTTCATTTCATCATTCCTCCATCTTCCTCTTCCAAAGCCATAAACACCTCACCTCATTCAGTATCTGTGTACCTCTTCCAACATTACTTCCTCTTTCATTCCTACTTTTATTCTGAAATCTTTCAGGACAGTTCGCACCAAAATGATACAAAGACCTACAAACTATACATTGCATCACTCTACCATATCTGTCCTTCTTATTCATATGCCTTCCATCAAACCAAGGTTCCCTTTCTTCAGTCTGCTCTTGCATTTCATTTATAACCCATTCACTTCTCCTCTCAACACTCTTCTTACCCAGACCTTCACATACATTCAACAAAGAATCCTTAAATATTTTAAACTCCCATGAATGCATCCTTTCTACAATAAGCCAGTACTATCTGTCTCTGGTTACTATCAACATTTGCTCCCTCAAGCAAGTGCACACATTTCATATTATAACCCAAATCAATTTTTCTTGCAATTTTATATTTGTTTTCAAGCATCTCATATCTGTTCACATATTCTCGCATTGTTTCTCCAACTCTTCTCTTAATATAAAAGAACTCAAGTATTCTATTATATTGGTCTCTCTCTGTTGCTCTTTTCCATATTTCTTGTCCAATTCTTCCAATATCTTTTTCACCCACCCCTTCCTTCTTTCCCAAGCCTTCCCACTTGGTATCACATACACCTTCAAAAGCCTTTTGATCTAAACTTAGTAAAAGCTCACCAGCTGGACATTTCACACTCCTTACCATCCACCTTATACCACAAATGCACTCTTTTCTTCTATAACTCGTTTTCATTACCACTGCTTACGTCACCCTTGAAAGTAAGACATACCCTTCTTGTTCTCATCTTCTTAAGTTCACGAGGCTCACCAACCAACCCTCTAGCTCCTGTTTGGTCTTCACCTTCTTTCCTCATGTCTATCCCAACGGAATACCTACCCTTAGATTGTAGCAGAACTACGCTCTGCTTCCACTGTCTAATCTAAAAGGTGGCCTAACTAAAATAAAATACAAACACAACTACTAACTTTATAAGTGATATTCCCATATTCCACAAAATAAAAGACATTATTATAATTTAGTTATTCTTCTAACTAATATAAATGATCAAAATATGAATAATATAAAGCTCTAGTGGTCAGGTTACAGCAACCTGCCTGTAAGTGACATCCAAAGGTTTGAATCAGGTATCTCTTCAATTCCTTTAATTTTCAATCCAATTAGGGTACAATTCCCCCCTTCTTCAATCCATTATTACCCCTTGAACACAATCACAAAATAGCTTGAAGGGGCGGCCAAACGAACATAAACTCCAAATCTCCAAAAATCTCCACAATCAATTAATAACCCTAAAAAAAAGAAAGAAAATAT
>JABUQX010053229.1:0-7500 GCA_015478945.1 Trachelipus rathkii
CAATAATATATATATATGTATATATATATATATATAATATAACATAATAACATATATACATATGCCGATAACATACTCTTTCAGCAGCCATATATATATGCTATACTGCTGCTGCTGCACACTTCTCTATGCCTGCTCTTTCAGCCTGCTCAGCTTATGGCATATACCATGCTCAACAGCTGCTCCGAAAACCAACTATATATATATATATATATATATATATACTCTTTCATATATATATATTATAGAAAAGATAATAAAAAAGTGGCTCCGCTCGGAATCGAACCGACGCTTGTTGCGAATAAGAACGGTAATCCATCGCTTTAACTATTTGAACAAACATAAACCCAAGAAAATTGGTTTCAAATCAAATTTTAAAAGTTTTATGAACCCAATTAAAATCTCAAGTTTTCACCGAGTCATTCCCGCGTTTCATATTAAATCGAATTTTTAAGTTATTTTTAATAACTTTTTTTTAAATTCTATATTTATCATTTTAATACATTTCCCTGCTAAAAATAATCTATCCTTACCTAAAATAACCTTTCCTTACATAACCTGTGAAAATAAATATAAATACTGAAATTTAGCAGAAAAATGCTAAATAAATGCTAAATGAATCATTTTTCTAATTATTTTTATTAAAAATAAATTAAAGTCTTATTTAAACAGGTAAATTAGTAAAAAAAAAATGCATTTTTAACAAAATTAGTGAGTACATGAAACAGAAAATGAATTACAGCTGGTATTTGAGTTTAACCTAAAAAATGAAGAATTCTAAAGCTATTGTTTTTATTTTTAAAGATGAACACCTCCGCTCACGGACAGAGCCCTAATTAAGGAGGGGGTGTACTCAATAAACGTACAGCAAAGAAGCCAAACACAGAGAAGAGAAAATAGCTCACATTCTCCCCACCCCGGTTAGTTGTAAACTTAGGGACCCTCTCCCCTTTATCTAAGGGAGTTCCTTCTTCCATAAGCTACCCTGGCACTTTATGTAAATAAATATTAATACTAATAAAATAAAATAATATACATAAATACATATATATACATTCATACCTAAATACACATACAACAATATATATACATATGCACATAACATACACACATATGCATATAATATATATATATATACATATATATATAGTAACCAACTACATAGTCCGTCAACCAAGAGTTCTTCTTCGATATACGAGTTCCAAAAGCTACCGAGTACTGAGGGCCAACAAAACAAGCTTTAGTTGAATTAGTTACAACATTAACTAGATAGAAAATGCAGCGCTTATTTATCAATAAAATTAACCTACAACTATTTATATCATTACCTATCAAAAATAATTTAGCTTAAAATAACAATGGTGCAGTATCACTACAATATATACATAATTACGAAACCTGTTAACTATCTGTTTCATTGCTCGGTGACGATTCTTAAATCTAAGTGCAAGATCGCTTTAACTGCCAGTGCACGTTTTCATTCAGTCTCACCTGGGTAACCCATTAATAATCAGTACGGCTCCTCACCAGAGCATCCGGTGTTCATAATAGATCTCTCCCATCAGATTAACGTTGATATCATTAACAATATTCCATCACTAACACTATTATCAATATTATTAAAATTAACAATAAAATTATTAAGAATATTACCATCACTAATACTACCACTATAATAATAACTTAATAATAATTGACTTTAATTAATAACCTTTATTAATAATGTCGGTAACGTACTTTGCGGTATTTATTATTATTATTATTATTGTGTGTGTGTGTGTTTGTATATTATTATTATTATTATTATTATTATTGTGTGTGTGTGTGTGTGTGTGTGTGTACTAGTGTTATTATTATTATTATTAT
The DNA here is from genome assembly GCA_015478945.1 of Trachelipus rathkii. Classification (NCBI taxonomy): domain Eukaryota; kingdom Metazoa; phylum Arthropoda; class Malacostraca; order Isopoda; family Trachelipodidae; genus Trachelipus; species Trachelipus rathkii. The sequence continues at coordinate 1,867 of JABUQX010053229.1, forward strand.
TATTATTATTATTATTATTATTATTATTATTATTATTATTATTATTATTATTATTATTATTATTATTATTACTATTGTGTGTGTGTGTGTGTGTGTGTGTGTGTGTGTGTGTGTGTGTGTGTGTGTGTGTGTGTGTGCACATCGTCGTTATCGGGAATGTCAGTATTATTTATTTATAACTCTACAACCATATAATGGGAAGAGAGAAAAAATGGTAAAAGAATGTTCACAACTCCTTGAACCATGTCAAGAATATCTTCATCTTCCCTTGACAGCGCCGAAATATTCATCAATTATTATTAACCAGAAGTCACCTAGAAGTAGCTTCAATAATTTGCAATCCAAAATTATGTTCAGCTATTCATAATACTTCAAAAGAACTATTTCCAAATTATTCTTTCTTCACAGAATATTTTAGTGAAAATCAGGAGGATTGTAATTAAACTGGTTCTTTGGATATTTATTGGTTGAAGTACTTTATTTTGTTAAAAAGGCATTTACAGGAATTCGGTTTGGCCTGACGACCAATGACGTGTGATATACCAACGCTTCTTCCCTGGATTATGGATTTGATTAGACTGTTGTACAATTTCAATAGAATAGATTTATGCCCCAAGAATCGTACATCCGTCTGAGTTCTTCCCTCAATATTGCCTAAAAGTGTTCCGTTTTATAATAAATAATTTTATTTTAACCTTAATAATATATAACATATATATATATATATATAACAACATAATATATGCTATAGCATGTAACAACCAACAACTTAACAACAATATACTTTGCCTCTCTCTAATCACCACTCTCTCCAATTTCCCTTCCCTTCTCCTTCTTTTGTCTCTGCTAACCTGCTATATATATATAGTATATACCATATATATATATATATATATGCTGCTTATATATACTTATATATATAGTCCCCACTACAAGCAGTGAATATAGGTAACAAATAACCCAGACTTTGAAAAAAATATATAGAGATCAAGATTACTATTGGCAGCCTAAAAGATTATGCTTTAGCATCATTCTACAAAGGGATAACCGATAGTGGATATAATAAGCTACCTAGTGACCCATTTATAACTCTATAATAGTGAGTAACTATCGATACGAGCAGCCAATGATATAAATAAAAATATATTAAACCTTAGGATGACTCATAGGAGGACTTAAATTTATAATATCCATTACGTAAAGACGTATTCCCATTATATGGTAATAGCAGGTTATATTCTCTACTGATAATCACTATAATATTAATGAAACAATAAATAAAATCACATAACTAAGTGAATTAACCACCATCTTAATATCCTAATTTAGGTCTTTACAAGCTTAATACACCTATATATTAAGTTATTATATTATTATAGTATATATTGTACTAAGTTTTCTAATATAATAGTATACTTGACAACTTGATACCCTACTGAGTGTACTTGTATATATATGTAACTATTGTACATTTATGAACAAATATTCTATAATATCAATAGGAGTACTTATTATATGAGAGTACTTATGATATAGTAGTACATTGGAACAATTTCTAGAAGTAGCTTGTACTTGAGTACATTGAGTTATACTATTATACTAATTGTATCTGATAACTTGTAAAAATAGTTACTTGCGAACCAAGCCTGATATATATTATCATTATTAATCAATATAGTATATATAAATATATACTTATAATATATAATACTATATATATGTATATAGTTAATATATTTGAAGAATTAATAACCACACCAACCACATTATATATATCACTAAACACTTAACCATGGAAAAACTTACTATGGGCAAGTTTTAGATGAAAAATTGGTTGATACAAACCAAATTTATCAACATAATAAAGAATCTTGAGCCGATATATAATGCAATGTAGGAAAATATGGAGTAATCCACATATCAAACTAAAAACTTGCCACCACTATTAGTAATATTCCCTGTCACAAAGTGTTAGTGATATATGGGTATTCGGTATTTATACAATATAAATATAAATATATGATATTAAATATATATTATTATATCTATTAATCTATATATATAATTATAATATAATTATATATAATAATCATTATATATATATGATTATATACTATATATATATTATATTATATATATATATATTAATATAAATTAATATGATATATATGATATATATATATATAAGTATATATTATTAATTATATATATACTAAAATATATATATAAATATATATATATATATATATATATATATTAGGTATTTTGATGTCGAGAGTAAAGTAACCAAAATAGGATATACGTAATTAGGTTTAAAGCTAAATTACTATGATTGTTATTGGTTATACATATAGCGTATAATATAGTAGGAAAATGTTCCAGCATACCTTAATGGAAGAGTAGCGAGAGTTTCCTATCTTCTTATTATGGTATTTCCTATAGCTATGTATTAGGTCCGCTATACCATATAGGGGAAATCCCTCGGTATACTAACCAAAATTCTACTTTTAATTATACTGATGTGTGTTAAACACAAGGGAGTTTCTTAACTGTTCATTTGTTTATTTTTTGTAGTCGCAATAAAACTGGAATAAATATCACCAGTGATAACTATATAACGGGCAGTTACTCTGAAAACGGCTGTTGCATCTCAGAAGGGAGTGGACTCGAGACTATAGGGATGATAATCTTTCGAATGAGATGAATACGACGGGGTCCATTAGGTGAGAATATAAACGCCACGTTATGAGAGATAGAAGTCACGTATGAGTTGGTGGTAAATCAGTACAAATGAGCTGCGCACATAGTCGAGAGCCAGAAATTTATGGAGGAGAATTTTAATTAATGATTATAACCAAATTAATATGTAGATATCATCTTCTTTATGAGAGAGCTGCGTGATTATGAGGCTCGCGGCATTGTCACTGAGAGAGGCCGAGTATCTCTGTTGAATCTGTATACTTGGGGCTAAGTGAAGCACGTAAATGTCACCGTAGACAAAGGAGTGAATGATCGCTTAACCCAATCTACTCACCTCACATCCGGGTAAACATCAGACTACCTTATTAATTCAGTTAATAGGAAACCACAGAACCCATGTGTGCTTAATAGCGTACAATTGCATTGTCAATACAGACCTCCATATAATAATGCAAATATGTTACGATTTGAAAATACAATCTTTTTAATCCATCCCTTCAATATAATTAATTTAATCTTATAAAAAATATAAAATAAGTATAAATGTATGGTACTCTTTTTTATCCACTGTACCTAACTCTCCATAGTTTAGTTATATATAGATACTATTAAAGTATCATATATATATATAAATATATTATTATAAATTATAATTATATAATATATATTAAAATATATATATATATTGTATATATATAATATATTAATATAATAGTTATATATATATGTGGCGTCCCTGGTGAAGGGGGCTGCGACCACCACTGAAGAGTCCAAAGCTACCGCTACTACCCGAGTACGAAACTGCACAATTATACTGTAACAACGCTTACATACAACTTTCAACATAGCGGAAGCATCAAATAGCTCACCTTCAAATAAAATTAATATATAATATATAATATATATATATATATATTATATATATATTATATATACTAATAATATATATATATATATATATATATATATAGTATATAGATAATATATTAATATAATATGATAATATTATAATATATATATATATATACTATATTAATATCTATATATATATTATATATATATCAATATATATATATAATATATAATGTATAGTTATATTATATTATATATATATATAATTAATATATACTATATAATATATATATATATATATATTTATATATATATATATATATATATATATATATAAATAATATATAATTAAATATTGTTTATAATTATTATTATTTATCATTTCATGAGCCAACAGTTAATGTTAATCAAATTTTATTTATATACATACTGAGGACAAATTAGCGGAGTTGAAACCGGTCCATTATTAAGATGACTAACTCAGCGACATCTCTTGAGACTATAAAAATTTGAGATAAACAAGTCTGGCATGTGGCTAGTATATATCATAATATATATTAAATAATATATAATTAATATACTATATAATATATATATAATTATATATATTAAGCTATAATATGGTATAAATATATATAGCTTTTAAAATAGAAGAGCAAATGTCATAGGAGATATATATATTAAATAGATATTAATATAAGAGTATAGAGAGAGAGAGATAGAGATAGTAAGGAGATGAGAGGAGGAGAAGATATGAATGAACGAGAGAGAGAAAGAGAGAGAGAGAGAGAAAGATTTACATAACAAAGGGAAATAAACTAAGATATTAAAGATAAGAAAGAAAGAAGATACAAGATAAGCACAAAGGCGAATTATAACATATGGTGGGAGAAAGAAATGAGATTGAGACAATAAGAATGAGAGATAGAGAGAGAGAAAGTAGAGAGAGAGAAACTTTTAGTTGTTGCGTTATCGTAAGTGTCCCACAATTATGCCCAAAGCACGGATTTATTATTTCATAGAAATATTATATTTCTTTTTAAATAAAATTTTAATATATAAGAAAATATATATTAAAATATATAATATATATATTAATATTAAATATATTATTATATTATAAATATTATAATCATATTAAATATATATATATTTAATTAAAATAATATAAGTATATTATAATATATAAACCAGTATATTATATTAATATATAGTATTAAATAATTATATATATATATATATATATTAATAATTAATATTTATTTATAATTATTTATCGTAAATATTAGAAATGATATATAAAATAATTTCTATATATATTTGGAATATTACAACAAGTATATATAATAAGTATATATAGAGAGAGAGAGAAGAGAACAGAAAAAGAAGAGAGAGGAGAGAAGAGAGAGAGAGAGAGGAGAAGAGAGAAAGTGTAGAGGGCATATCGGATGAGCAGTAGAGAGAGGAGAAGAGAGAGAGAGAGAAGAGAGAGAGAGAGTAGAGAGAAAGAAGTAGAGAGATGAAGAGAGAGATAAGAGAGAGAGAGAGAGAGAGTATATTTTTCTCAAATTTTAATTTATCATTTAAAATATAAAAGTTATAAAAAAATATAAGCGATACATATATAGAATGCGTACAGCATTTATTATTCTGTGAGAGCGAGAGCGTTACAATTTCTACAGATAGGTATACTTCTTCCTAAAATTGATCTAAGTTGACTATATAACAGAAACTATAACAACAATGAATATCATAAAAAATATATAAATTCACTGAACATAACAAGACAACTGTTCCACTTCAAAAATCTGACTTTAAGATAAAAAATATTATTATTATGATTTTTTTATTATTATTATTATATATATATATTATGTATTTATATTATTTATTTAATTAATTAAATATTATTATTATTATTATTATTATTATTATTATTATTATTATTATTATTATTATTATTATTATTATTATTATTATTATTATTATTATTATTATTATTAGCATGTAAATGAAATAATAATATTGTTATCTTTTCTTTATAGAGGATATATGAAATAAAGTTTATCACATCTAAATAAA
>JABUQX010053229.1:12500-30000 GCA_015478945.1 Trachelipus rathkii
GTAGCTTCGAGAGTAGCGACGCGTGCATACCGGTCAAAAGCTTTGGATATGTCAAGCGCCACACGCAAGACTCCCCACATGATCCCAAAGGGCAGAAGACCACAAATCAGTTAGAAAGGAAAAGTATGTCACCAGTTACCTCGAACGTCGAACGGAAAATATACTGATGATCTGAAAGAAGGGATGAGACTCCAGATGATCTAGGAAATGAGAGTTTAAGAGGAGAGTTTCAAAGATCTTTTTTAGATAGATATCAAGTGAGACTATTGGGCGTAAGTTTGATAGGGATCAGAACGGCTACCTTTTTCGGTATCGGTTGAAACAAAAGCGCGACTTCCAAAGCAAACTGAGGAAGAGTACTTAGTGAGACATAGAGAGTAGAGTTGGAACAATGGACAGGCTCAGCTAGAAGTAACACCCCTCAAACACGGAGGGAAGCCATCCAGCCATAGCCGATCCTGGCGTTCATTAGATCTCAGGATCTCCATGCACACGATCTGTGTGATACAACGTAAGCGGCATGGAAACTGAGAGGAGAAGGATAGGAGGAGAAATGCCAGAATCGCCCAGGGAAGAATAGATAACAAAGAAAGTTGAGGACGAAGAGATTGCTTTTCAGAAGGAGCAGTTAGCACAGAACCGTCAAGAGATTGAGGGGAGGAAAGGCATGATTACAAAAGTTGTTGGAGATCGTTTTGCAAGAGGCAGAAATTTTTATCAAAAGAAGAATCAATACGTTGCCGCACTTTCTTTAAATGAAGCGCGCTTAGCCTGACGAATAGTAACCTGCAACGATTCCGAACAGAATGAAAATTAGTAGAAGAGTGATAAGGAAGAACGAAGAGTTTTTTCCAGTGCCCGATCAGCAATGTCTCTCTCCTGAATGAAGCGAGAACAGGCTCAATCGAACCATGGATCTTTTGAGGAGATAAGATTTAGGTTGAAGAGTTGAAATGATAGCCTGCTTCATCCCACGCCGATACGGCCCCTACTCCTTTCACCGTTACCGAAGCATCCTCCGAGTCCAAAACAGAATTCATTCCAAGAGTAGTTAGCGAAAAAGATCGTCAATGCCCCCCAATTAGCCCGATTAAAGTGACAGAAATTACGTTTAGGGCATAGTGGAGCTGCTGGAGAAAAAGGAATAAAATTAAGAGCTATAAGATTGTGGTCAGAGTTACCAATAGGAGGAAAGATGGTGTATTTATAACGAGAGTAGTGGTGAAACATAAGTCGACGTGGTCAAGAATTGGTTAGTCGATCTGGATATGTGGTAGGTTCCATTAACAACAAATTCATCAGAATCGTTGAGAATACTGAATGTTCTAGCCTCCTCCCAACCTGCATTGCAGTGTGGAGGAACCCCTAAATAGAGGACCTCGGCATTTGGATGGGAAGAAAGTGTTATAGACCATAAAGTAGGAAAATGAGGACAGCGAAAAGGGTCCATTTGGGGAACATTCAATGAAGAAATGCGGGGTATGGCGACGACAAAATTTGCAAATGGGAGGAGGGTTCCGTGACATATAGTGACTTGAGGATGTTCTGGTGTGCACTGAACGAATCTGAATAATTAAGTATAGGAATGGTTCTTGGTTAATTATTTGAAGTATTGAAAGGGGCAATCATTATAGGCCATTAATTCTGCTGTAAAAATTGAAGCATGAGGTGGGAGGGTATGGGAGAGGTTGCGGTTAGGAAAGACAGCAGATGGGATCACACTGTCACCTGTTTTTGAGCCGTCTTTGAACAATGGAGTAAATTCGTCGTGAATTACGGAATGAGACAGAAATGATGCTTTTTAATTCAGCAGGATGGCTAGACTGGGAGAGAGAGATAGAGAAGAGAAGAGGAGAGAGAGAAGAAGAGAGAGAGAGAAGAGAGAAAGAGAGAGAGAGAGAGAGGAGGAGAGAGAGAGATGAGAGAGTGGAAGGAGTGAGAGAGAGGGAGAGACGAGAGAGAGAAGAGAGAGAGAGAGAGAGAGAGAGAGAGAGAGAGAGAGAAGTCAGGCCCAAGTAAATGCGTAGAGCGGGAAAGCCAAGGGTGTTGTACTCTTCGTCAAAGAGAAATGGCAGCACCTTTTTGAAAAGGGATATTAAGAGAAAATAAGGATGTTATGAATTGTGTTTGCAAATGGTCAGTAAATTAGAATTCTGAGGTATCTTCTGCAAAATCTGTGTCAGAGCGCATTGGGGTTTGGAAACGAAGATAACTTGTTGCACCAATGAATGTATCTCCCCTTCGAAGAGAGGTTTCATCACATAAGAATTCGACTTCAAGGGCACCCGGGGACAATCGGAAGGCCCACGGGGAGATAACGGATGCCCGGTTTATTGGAAGGGTTCTAACAGGTGTGTAGAGTAAAGGGGAGAGCTTGACATATACTACACAGCCATAGGTCAAGCTTTGATCGGAGCTAGCGGCGATATAGAAGACTTAAGGGACTTGCGATCACGCCCCCAGATTGTGAGGCAAGATGACGTAAAAGGTCAAGCAGATCGGCGATGACATCTTTTCAGGAGTTTACATAGCTAGTATGTTAGTGGTCTACATAACTGATGCTAAGAATTTGACTTTGGAATTGACCAGAAATGGGTTGGATACTCACTTATAAGTTAGGTTAGCTGCAAAGAAAGGTGTAGGGTTCTGTCGATTCCCTTTTTTCTTAAAAAGCACTGCTGAAGTTTGGTGGGAGATAAATAGAAACCATTGGAGTTGCCAATTTGTGAGATGTTTTCAAAAGCTGTTGAAGTGCGCGTTCGAGGAAAAGGAAACCCGGTGCGGCCACATATAAACGACAGGCTCATTAACATAGAGAGAAAAATTGACTATCGCGGCGGGATAGAAGTAACGATGTTCATTAGAATCCCGAGAGCAATAGTAATACACCTTAAAACAAACTAACCCTAGCGAAACTTCTTATTGAGAATAAACTAGGCGGACTAATAGAAGAGCACCGAACCTGTGTTATATGACAGAAGGCATTTAATGAAAAAAGGAAGTTGTCCACGGAAACCGAGCTAATAGAGTTTAAGGAGAATACCAGTTCTCCACGTTATGTCATAAGATTTTCAAGGCCAAACAAGACACCAAGAACCATCCCACCAGGTGGAGAAGGCTTTCCGAATGTCAATAATCTATTTTAAACAAGAGGGCCGAGTTGAAGCGATTTCGGCGCGAAACCAAACTGTTAATTTGAAAAGGCTGGCGACTGTTCTAGGAACGGGAAAAGCGGCCCTGAAACTCTTTCATCCATTACTTTTACATGGAATACAGGTGAGCGAAATTGGTTCTTTCTTGGCTTGGTCCACCAACTTGGATCTTCCCAGGTTTGGGGATGGGAAATTACACTAAAGCTTGTATGCACAATTGAAGAAAACTAAGATTCGCATCAGATTTCTGTTATACAGGATCTCAAGCAAAAAATTCTGTATGCCGAGGGATGGATAATGACGGAACATGATGTATTCGAAAGTCATTGTCTGACCAAAGAGCAACAGTCTTGTGCTATTCCAGTACGGTTGACTACTCTGCAAAGTAAAAGACCGCTTGTAGGTAAATCTTTCCTCTCTGCCTGAAAAGTCTGGGCCAGTGGCAGTGTTAGTTCTCAAATAATTGTTTGAAAGCTTCAGATAGCGAATTAAAAACTAGGATTAGAAAAAACTAAAACCTAAGGCATCTGCAACGAGCAGGAGCGGAGATAGTGTCAGTTATATCAGGCCCCATAGCGGAGGAACTGCGGCGAGGAGTTGTTGGAGAGGCAAGATATTTTTCTGTGTAACTTCGCACACTAAGGAAGGGGAGTTATGGAGTTAACAGTCGAAATGCTGGTTCGAAAAAAATGTTTACGTTGTTGGAGATTAATCGCCGAGATCCTCGCTGCGGGCTTGCTTTAAAATAATCATGTTTGGGGCTGGTACGGTCCTTTTGTTATTAACCGTGTAGAGTTCTTCTTCTCTTCGTTGTGCTTTGTGCCAACTCTTGGGAAATCACCAGGGTTGCCGACCGCCTGCCTGAGGAAGATGCGGAACTGCAGCTTCCGCTGCGCGATGACAACTTGCGAAGAAGCGAAAGGCATATAACAGTCCGGAGCCGGTTATTGAAAGGAGAATGTGGCAGACCTGAATAGAACGCATATATCCACCCATGACATTCCACGTGGGCCAGACGTGACGAATATGTCTATATGAAGGACATGTAAGAACGAGCGAGACGGGAAATATACGTAATGCTAATTGGATAATGCACGATGCCGGATAAGAGTAATCAAAGCGGGGATCAGTAAAGTCGATCCAGTGAAGGAAGGGAGCAAAGAAATATCAATACAGAAGAATGTGTGTCGCCAAACGTCATAGTAGGGGAGTCCTGGTTAGCATCCCAGGAAAAGGGAGTAGAAGATAGACCTTACCGAAGTGACAGAGTCCCACCCCATATAGGCTTTGAAGTCTCCTGTATCATACCGGATAGGAGCTGCCTTAAAAGATCAGCCTAAGTCGACCTTAGTACTTCACTACGCGAAGCAATAGATCGGCAGATAGAGGTGGCTGGACGAGTGAATTAGTGCTGCACGTTGAAAGTGTAGTTTGGGGGAGGCTGAGAATCGGGAAGAAGTATGAAAAGTATTCCTGCACCTCCTTATCATTGTCAACCCTCTTTCTATACTGAGTTAGCGGCGATTTTAATTCGGACGTTTGAAAAGAAGCTCACGATGATCATAGTGCGAAGTTCCTGTAAACGATAAGCACTTTGTAACATATGTTTTAATTAGCTTGAACAATCTTCGAAATTAGAAGCTGGTAGCTACGACAATTCCATTGAAGGAAGTGGCTTTGCTGAATTGTTATAAGGTATTTATGATGATGGTGTTTTGAGAACATTGTCTCTATGTGACTAAGGAATGTTGGAGGTGGTTTCAGATGGAGAGAGAAAAGCTCGAGACGTGGATTCGACCGAGGAGGGGCAAAACATACTGGTGGTAAAGAATATCATACAACAGCGGCTTTAATGGTGTAGTAGAGTTTGGGAAGAAGTTTCAGTAGATTTGGTGAAGGGCTTTGGCCGAATGCGAGATAATTGAGCTCAACTAAGTCCCAAATTATTGTGTGGTGTTTGGTTGGCTTGGAAGAGTAAACAAAATGCTCATGTTGAATTAACGGGATGCGGTATCAGATATCTGCCCAGCAAGCAATTCAGAAATGTGGGGGATATGGAGTTTGTTTCCATGGAAATGGGAAAGAATGTTGTCACCAAAAAGGTGTTGGGGTTGCGATATTGGGTTCCAATATAGGTATTCGTTGTATTGTGCGCAGCTGATGTTGAGATTGCAGTAGTTTCATCATGCGAGTGATTTGGAGATTGACAAATTTGATTTAAGAATGGGACCGTCTGGGTCTCTTTCTGCCTCCAACAGACCACGAACGATTAGAGCGTTTCGCGCGACTTTACGTTGGACACTTTCTGATCGCCTTCTCGAAGCATTAGAAGAGAATGGCATCTTTTCCATAAGCTCCATTTGGAGCTGTTATCCATTTCATTCACTAGGGTATAGAATCCCCTGAGGAGTGCTGAGATAGGAAATTCGGAAGAAGTTATAGGAATATTCAGAAGAGCTAGAATTATCTTGCAGACTATATGAGGGTTGGTTGGTGGGTTGTCCGATAGCTGAGATTGTTTGGATATACAATATATTGAAGCCATTGCTTTTGTCTCTCGAATAGACTTAAGGCGAGGTCTCTTCTGAGTTGCATTTTTTACGTCTTGAGTTAATGTGTTTTTGTTTAGAAATTCGGATACTTTGTATTTTAACGAATAATCTTTAACTTGGCGATTATTCTTTTCTTTGTGTTTAGGAACATCTTTTTCAGGAATTTGAGTATTAGTGGGAGGTGTATTAAAGGACAAAGTGACAGTCCTCTTGCATAAGTTTGAAGAACCTATTGTGGAGGTAGGGGACAGTGTGTTTTTGCAGGAGATGTTTTCCAATGTTTGTGTTGGCTGAACCAGCTTAGTTTCATTGCTAGATTGTTGAAAACTACTACTCGGGATAGGCTTGTTGATGGCTTTTTTGACGGGAGATTGGATCAAGGGCTGCTTTTGTACAATTTGAAGAGTCGGTAGTGTAGGTAATACAGGCAGACAGGTTACAGTAACTGCCTAAGTTTCGCTGGGAATTGGGAGAGGAGTTCTGTTTGGATGGGGTTGTGTCGGTGGATCAACACTCGGAGGCATGGGGGTAGCTATAATTATGGCGTAAGATTGCCTTTGTCTAGTTGGATATTTATCATGGAGCTGGTGCATGGCATCTACCCTACTCAACTTATGTATGGTGCATAACTCCAAAATCTCCTGTTCAAACAGGTAAGACGGGTATTTGAAGGATGAAGCACTGTGGGGCCCTCCACAGTTTTTACAGATAGGGGTATTTTCACAGGGAGTGTGAAATAGTTCATTCTCCGCAGATTGGGAAAATGTCATCCGGTCACCTACAGTATTTTCGGGGATGACCAAACCGTTAACATTTGAAGCAACGTCTTGGTCGAGGGATAAACGTGCGAACACTCTAACTTGTGAAACCTATTTTTACCTTTGTAGGTGGATGAGGGGTATTAAGGTTAGCAGTAAACGAGGATTTGGGGTGTCAGGCGACCCGACGAGGGGGAAATCTATAAATGTTTGTAACTGAAAATCTTTTCTGCTGGAGATTTCTCATAACGACAGCATTATCTTCGTCTTTCTGTTCAAAAGAATAAATAGTACCTTTAGATGTTTCTTATTTCATCAGGAGCAGAAATAAGAGGAATGTTTGCGAGAGAAGTTAAGGATGAAAAAATGAAACTTTGATTCCGGTTAGCAGCTTGTACGAGAATGGACCCATTTCTCATTAATGTGACTGGAGGGTCTTCAACTCCTAAAGCTTCTTCAAGTGCATCACTGAGAAGAATGGTTCTGTGCTCAGTAAGAGCTTTGGAGGTAGTGGATCGCAGTATGTGATATATCGGTAATGATGTATCTGCTGGGATTTCTGTAGGGGGTGCAGCATATGGAGTAAACGAATGAGAACGACTATGACGGGGGCACCGATGTGGGATTGCCCAGACCATTTGGGCACCTTTGATGTTTAGGGTATGCTAGTCGACGAATCGCTGAAATTATGCAAAGGACCCTCAGGTGCAGGAATAGGAAGTAAAGGACAGGTACCTGCTGATCTAAAAGTAGTGTAGGGACCGAAGTAGGGTCAGGCTGGGAACCTGACAGGTGGTAGTTGTTGTTGATGTTGTTAACCTCACCTTGGTTTAAACATGTTTTTTCTTTTTATAAATTTTCCATAAAAAATTTAACCTCAAACTTCGTCTCCATGGATGATCAATTATGACCATTAAGCAAATGAAACATAAAAGTGAGTAACAAGATGGGCTGGAAAGGCGTATATTTCATAAGGAAGCGTAATCCTCTCCACAACAGGTTACAGTCCAGAGACCCACACAAACTCCCGGATCCCACCCCGTAGTTTAGGTTGTTTACGTGGCCTTGGAAGTTCCTCCGGAACTCTACGCCGGTTTACCCCCGTATACCACGAGGCACCTTATATCTTCACGTAAAGCCCGAGATTATGCACCCAGAGTGCAGAACGGCCTACTCAGTGGTTGGACAAGCCTCAGGTTCCCTACTATCCCTGTTCTTGAATCTAACATTTTGTGTTAGAGGATGGCTCAGTTGGTAGAGCGTCCGAGTATGTTGGTCTCAATCGCAACATGCGTTGTTTCGACCCCCGAGGAGGCAATTTTCTTTACCTTCCCACAATAGCTCTTTATTATACAAATTTAAGCTGCGATCTATTGCAGTATTTACATCAATTAAATCTTACAAAACGAGGGAAGGACAGGGTGAAAACCTGTTGATTATCGCTTGAAGGGGGCTACGGATCGTTTTGAAAAGCTGTTCTTGATTACTTTTGTGTTAGCAGGATGTTTCTCAGTCGGTAAGCGTCCGAGTATGTCGGTCTCACTCGCAACATGCGTTGGTTCGACCAGAGGAGCAATTTCCTTACTCCCACAATAGTTCTTTATTTACTATACAAATTTAAGCTGCGCTCTATTGAAGTATATATATATATATATATATATATATATATATATATATATATATATATATATATAATATATATATAATATCTAATATATATATATATATTATATATATATATATATATATATATATATTATATATATCAAAGAATGGCTACACGTTTAATTGAGAAGTTTAAACGTCGTTAATCCTTATCGTTAAAAAAAAAATTAACGACGTTATCATTAAAGCGTTTATCTTTTTAAAGAATGTAACGGAAGTTTAAACGTTAATCGTTAACGTTACCCGTCTTCAATATGTAGGAATAGTAATAATAATTGCTAATTTTCTTTTATTTGATCGCAGATATTCAAATTATTTTATAAATGAAAAATTTATCTACCTATATATCTTATATATATATATTATAAATAATATATATATATATATATTAAAATAATATATTATATATATATATAATATATATATATAATAATAATATATATATATATTTATATATATAATATTATATATATATATATATATATATATATTATATATATATATATATATATATAATATATATATATATATATATAGTATATATATATATATATATATATATAATATATATATATATATATAATAGCACAGAAAATTAATGATAATAATAATAATATATAATAATAATAATAATAATAATAATAATAATAATATATAATAATAATAATAATAATAATAAATAATAATAATTCCCCTAACAAATATTAAAAATGATATTAAGCTTATCAGGCACTTAATAATTTTGGCTTTGACCTAGCAGATACTTTTGCAGCTTGCCAAAGAATACTTCCAAAGCGTAAATACCTTAATTAATACTTAATAGTATATTATTGTAAAAATAATAGGATATACCAACTTACACTTTTAGGGGTAGGTCCAATTTTTTGCTTCGGGCTGAGCCCAAATTTTCACCCCCCCCTAAAAATGGACATAAATTCGGAATTTTCAGCCGATTTTGACCCTATAAACACCAAACTGTAGCTTTTTTCTGACGTCTAAAACGTCGTTTTTGAGTGTTTTTCTGTGTCTGGAGTCATTGTTTTGGTATTTTCAATTTTTGAAACCCTATGTTTTTGACATTTGTCAAAACTCCTCCTAAACTATTCTTGAATGACTTCAACTTGAAATAATACAAAGAATTCAACTATTATCTAAAATGTGTAGGAACTGAATTTTGATATTTGACCACATATTTGAGCATTGGTCGATTTTCAAAACTTATATTTTTGAGTTTTCAAATTGAAAAATTGGGATTTTTTTTCCTGTTTATCCGATCTGCATGAAATTTTCAGAACATTTGTAGTCGGGGGAGATGCACATATTTTACGTAGATAATTTCTTTGTATATGCAGTAGTTTTGAATTTGTTCTTCGAACAAATTTTGAAAGAAAAATTTTGGGGAAATTTAAAAAAAAAAATTTTTTTTTGAGTATACAAAAATATTATTTAAGTAAAAAAGGTGTATCTTGCCCGATCATAAAAGCCCTGAAAATTTGATGTTGATCGGATAAGTAGGAAAAAAATGTCAATATTTCTTTTCAAAAATTCAAACGCTTGAAAAAGTGAAATATTATTTTTTTTTCTACTCATCCGATCAACATCAAATTTTTAGGGCTTGTATAATCGGGCGAGATACACCGTTTTTGCTTAGATAATTTTTTTTGTATACTCAAAAGAAAATTTTTAAAAAATTTCCCCCAAATTTTTTTTTTGGAAATTTGTTCCAAGAATAAATCCAAAACTACTGCATATACAAAGAAATTATCTAAATAAAAATGTGCATCTTTCCGACTACAAATTCCTGAATTTAAATGTAGATTTATGAGAAAATAAGTGAATATATTTTCTTCAATTTGAAACAAAAAATATTACTTAATTAAAGCGAGCAATGCTCAAATGTGGTCAAATATCAAAATTCGGTTCCTACACTTTTTAGATAATAGTCCAATCTTTGTATATTTCAAGTTTGAAGTCATTTCAAAATAAATTCTGGAAGGAGTTTCGACAAATGTCAAAAAACATAGGTTTTGAAAAATTGAAAGAATACCAAGGCAATGATCCAGACAACAGAAAAACACTCGAAAACGACGTTTTAGATGTCAGAAAAAGCTATTTCAGTTTGGTGTTTATAGGTCAAAATCAGCTGAAAATTCTGAATTTTATGTCCATTTTTAGGGGGTGAGAAGTGGGATTAGCGTGAAAAATTGACGCCACCCCAATACAAATATGTATACTTTTTATAAATTACAACGCTTATTAGGCCCCTACTTATATTTTCCACTAGTCACAAAAGAAGCAAGTTTCAAGTAACGAAAAAGAAGTTATATGACTGCCATTGAAGCAGGCAGACAGTCACTATTATTTTTGTTTCAAGCGACGCAATAAGATAAGAGAATACAGCATATACCAAAACATGTTAAACATTACTAATCGAGAAAATAACCGTGTAAGAATAAAACCTTTTGAGCCATTTGAGGGGAGCGTTTAGGAAATTTTGGAAAAAAAAGTATATATGTTATCGAAATCGAATCTTATACAATTTAAAATCTGATAAAATGATTTTATAACCGTAAATTAAGGTAAACGGTTAACGGAGTAGGGGAAAATTTTAACAACGTTAATTCAAAATAGTAACCTCGTTAATAGTCCGTTACTTCTGTTTCGAAATTAAACGAAAGCGTTAAAAAATTAACTGAAAAAACTTTGAGTAATTAACGCGGATTACTCTTTAAACGCGTTAATGCCCACCTTTGTGTAATACTATATATATTTATATAATATATATATATATATATTATATATATATATATATATATATATATATATATATATATATATATATATATATATATATATATAAGAGTATTATATATATTTTTTAAATATATATATATATATATATATTTAAATATATATATATTATATATATATATATATATATATTATATATTATATATATATATATAATAATATATATTAATATATATATAGATATTATATATATATATATATATATAAATATATATATATATAATATATATATATATAATATATAATATATATATTATATATATATATATATATATATATATATATATATATATATATATATATATATATATATAATATATATATATATATATATATATATATAATTATTATATATATTATATAATTTTAATAATAATATATATATATATATATACTGTATATATATATTCCAAAGATCGGAGTCAGTAATTTTCAAATTTTAATGAGGGCAGAGTTGTAGTTGAAAAATTTTGAACCGACTCCACAACCCTGCTTTCTAGTGTACTTTACTTATTTTTATTTATAAAGCTACTATATAAATATACCGTTTATTTTTCTTTTCCAAATCTCATTTTACTCGGGTTTTTACCCTAAAAAACCCAACCCTGGTGGGTAGGTGGGCAGCTGCTCAGGGAGGTATCCAGTGCAACCCTGCCTAGCTTCTAGGTTACAGCTACAGAACTATTGGGAGCTAACTTACTAACTTCGTAGAACCTCAGAATATGGTGATGACAATGTTCAAAGTTAAAATAATATAAATTTAACATTACATAATTACTTAACTTACGATATTCCCGTTATGTCATTACTATCAATAACATGCAACAATAGCAATACCATTTAAATTTAAAAGTTTCATCAATAGGCAATGATACTCATTCAGCAGTGGGAATTGGACATTGTCTGTTACCAAAATATATGTTTAGCTTGTAAATTTTATACCCATTTATTAATTTATTTGTCAAATAATTCTGAAATGATATTACCAAAAAAAAGGCTGTTTTTTTTTTTTGGTCCAACCACGGTTTTTTTTCAAGCAAGAATAAAACCAAATTAGGTTGCTATGGATAGCTTTATCATTAGGAAGAATTTAACTCAAAAACAGTACAAGTCATTTATTACTCTCAGTTTAAGTACAGATATAAACTAAGTACCGTATAAAAAATATAAATTCAATAAAAAATTGCATAAAAAATAAACATAAGTATATCTTAAAAATTAATTCATCTTTGCAGTTTGAAAAATAATATTTCAAGGGTTTGGAATAATAAACACGTGAAATTTTAAAATGAATTAAAAAAAACTTAAACTATTTAAAAGAGACGAACTGGAAACATGTACAAAATAACTGAAAAATAAACAATAAAAATTAAATTAGTTTCACTTTTAGAAATAATAATTTTTCTGCTTCATAAAGATAAGAAAAACAAAACCTCTTAATACAATAAAGGCATCCATTTAACACATCTAGGCCTTCATTTAAATATCTAGAATAAAGCTTCAGTCTCCTAAGCCTACTACTGCCACCTACTATCTACTACTAATATAAAGTATTACTTAATTCTAAATACAGTAAATTTATAATAATTCATATTTTTAAAATAGTTTCAGGACTGTCGTAACAATCAATGTTCATTTTTAACACTAATCTTTAATAAAGATTCAAATGTTTTATGTTTTCTGTGAAGTTGAAGCTTTAGCTGTGTGGGTTCGGAGGTGAACTGTTAAACTACTTTTCTGATTAAACCTTTTATCACAGTAAGAACAATTAAATGGTTTTTCACCAGTGTGGGCTCGAATGTGGGCTTCTAAATTATCTTTACGATTAAAACTTTGATTACAGTAAGGACACTTAAATGGTTTTTCACCAGTGTGGGTTCGCAGGTGAACTCTTAAATGATTTTTATCACTAAAACTTTTATTACAGTAGGAACACTTAAATGGTTTTTCACCCGTGTGGATTCGAATGTGTCTTTCTAAAACATGTTTGCGATTAAAACTTTTCTCACAGTAAGAACACTTAAGTGGTTTTTCACCTGTGTGGGTTTGTAACGATACTATAATGACTCCTAATTGTCTTAACTATATTTAAAACGATAAATAAATGCATTGTGATCGTGTTAGTTGATATGTGGGTTTCTAAATGATGTTGATGATTAAAACTTTTCTTACAGTAAGAACACTTAAATGGTTTTTCACCTGTGTGAGTTCGAATGTGTCTTTCTATTTCACGTTTAAGATTAAAACCTTTCTCACAGTAAGAACACTTAAATGGTTTTTCACCCGTGTGGGTGAGAAGGTGAACTCTTAAATGACTTCTATCACTAAAACTTTTATCACAGTAGGAACACTTAAATGGTTTTTCACCCGTGTGGATTCGAATGTGTCTTTTCTAAATCATGTTTACGATTAAAACTTTTCTCACAGTAAGAACACTTAAATGGTTCTTCACCTGTGTGGGTTAGAAGGTGAAATCTTAAAGTACTTTTATCACTAAAACTTTTCTCACAGTAGGAACACTTAAATGGTTTTTCACCCGTGTGAGTTCGAATGTGGGTTTCTAAATGATGTTTACGATTAAAACTTTTCTCACAGTAAGAACATTTAAATGGTTTTTCACCTGTGTGAGTTCGAATGTGTCTTTCTAAATCCCGTTTACGAATAAAACGTTTCTCACAGTAAGAGCACTTAAATGGCTTTTCTGCTTCAACTTTAACTGAAAAGAAAATACAAAATACAACAAACATTAATAAGTCATTTAAAAGAAAAAAAATAAGAGTTGTGGGAACAATGCTATTCAGAATTTAAAAAAAGGAAAGAAAAAAAAGGAAATTTTAATCTCTGCAAACAAATTATGACTCATAATCTGTCAAATTATAAGTTATAACGTTTTAGAAAGGTAATAACGTCATTAAAACAATGATGTCAAATCAGAAATAATCACTCATAATCTGAAACCATCAATAAATTTTTATGATTCCCGAGAGCAGGCTATGCCTAGCTAACACGAACGTCGACTCCGAGAATGCTTTTGTTATACAAAAATGTGATTGACAGCGTGTTTCAAAATTTTTTAAACTATGACGTCAGTCATATCATCATGAAAAATCATTAATCCATAATTTTAATAAGTGCGCACGAACGCAACTATTTAGTAATGGTATTTTTCTTTCTAGAATAAGTACTTCCTGTTGGTGTTCCCATCATCGTTATTAGCAGGAATAACAATAATAATTATTACGGTATAATAATAATAATAATAATAATAATAATCATAATAATAATAATAATAATAATAATAATAATAATAATAATAATAATCTACTGAAAGTGATGAACAAGAATATAAATTCCCAGATTGTATGTATTCCTTTGTTAGATAGTTTATGTGTGTAAAAATTAAGATCACCAATCACATTTTAACTTCTAAAAGTACTATAAAGTCTCTCCTCTTTTAAAATTATTATCATAGCTTGAATTCGTCTTCCACTTTATCTCAATTAAAACTCAGGAACATTATAATTTAATATCACATATATTAAATATTTTTTAAAAGGTTTTAATTTTGACAAAGAGTTTTGACTGGCTAAACCCAAAACAGAAATTGGCGTAATTTTCCAATGTTTTATTCGATTTGCATCATATATATAAAGCAAGATGCAGCAGTTTCGGAGCTCTCAAAGGTCTATTATTTCGAGGAGTTTCCCTGTCACTATAGGTTTGTTTTGTATTTTCATTTGAAGAAAAACCATGTACCCAATATCTTTGAGTTCATCTACAATTTTTGTTAAACAACTTGAAACTTAAACTACACAAAGATGGCTACAAGCAACCGTTTGCCTTTGGGTAGCGAGAAAAAATGGGCATACATTAAAATTTTTTTTTGGGTATACCAAAAAAATAATCCCTGGGTAAGGGAGAAAAAATTTCCACAACGTACGTTCTGCGTGTCGTAAGAGGTGACTAAATGGACAGTGGTAGCTGGGTTGGGATCCCGCTACCACTTAATTATGCCCTAAGAATACTCATGCATGTCCCGGAATTTTGGCAAGTGTTTGCACACTCCACCCCCCAGTTCTGGAGAACTGAGAAGATAATGATAAAAAAAATGATCTAAATAAAAAGGTGACCCCCTCCCTCTCCAACTATAGATGCCCAGAAAGTTTCATATTGATTCGGATGAATATTAACCTTAAGTTGAAAATATTAATCTTCTCTTAATATCAAATATAATCTACTTTTTATTCTCAGTGGACCACATTTTCAGTTCCATATGCAACCTCATTTTTCAATCATTATCTTACACACAATGTTCTCTCTCAAAAGATTCTCCAAATAAAAATCTTGAATGACTTTCAACTTATTTTAATTACCATCCCTTCCTTCATTCCAGATCAATCTAATGTAAAGTGATGGACAGAAATAAGGAAGTAGTACAAGTAGTAATGACATACTCAAAATTATATATTTCAACAGTTGGCGCCTACTATACATTAACACCGGTAAGAACATACCTCATGCAGAATCCTAGCGAACTCAAGACTTAGTACCTTCATATTCAATAATTCAATTGCACTAACCACATTCCTCTCACTCACAACTTTTCTACTACACTGCTTCTTTCGTTCCCTTTTCATCCAACATATAGTCTGCGCATCCAACATCCCTGCCGCACTCCACTATTAATATTAAATCATACACTTTCAGCCCCATTTAATCTTACACAAGCTTCACTATCAACATACAAATTTTTGATTCCACTGAGAACCCTACCACGAGCACCATATATCACTGACACCTGCCACAGAGCTTCCATATTAATCCTGTCATACGCCTGTTCCAAGTTCATAAAAACTAAATACAATTTATTCTTCTTCTCTCTTATTTTCTCAATCAATTTTTTCAATGTGAATATTTGATCTATACATTTTCAACCACTACTAAATGCACCTTCTTTTTCGCCAATCAGTTCCTTAGTCACTCGACACACTCTTTCAATCAAAATACAATCTTATATTGCCCCCTACGATCAAATCTTCACGCAGAGGTGAGAAGAAAGGTGCATAATAGGAGTGAATGGAGGGGTTTTGTGAGGGGGTATGATTGTGGGTCGCCTGGTCTAAAGAATGAAACCTACATTGGCGAGATACCACAGTGAGAGTTCGTCGCGGTCTCGTGAAGCCCTTGGGTGTATTTTTTTTAATTGCAACAAGCTTTCAGTTAAGGGTATAGAGGAGATGGTAGGGGGCTTTCCTTTCGACTTACGTCATGTTTTTCTAAAACTTTTCTGTTTCCAGTGTAGCACTTCACCACCTCCCCCAATCTGGAGAATGATGATTATATATATATATATATATATATATATATATATATATATATATATATATATATATATATATATATATATATATATATATATAATATTTATATATATATTTTATAATTATATATATATAATATTATTATATATAATAAATCATACATACACTACCTTTTTCCACCCAAGACTGGGGGTAAGGTGCGTGACATGCACCGGAAACAGAAAAGTAGTAGAAGAAAATGACACAAGTCGAAAAGAAAGCCCAGCTTTATACCTATTAGTGAGAACTCGTTGTAGTCAGAAAATCCACCCTAGAGCTTCATGGGACCAAGACGGACCCTCACTATGGCATGTTGTCAGTGTGGTTTTCATTCCTTGGCCAAGGTGGGCCACAACCATACCCCCTCACAAAAACCCCGCCATTCACTCCTATTATGCACCTTTCTTCTCCCCTTTGCCAAACTCACATCTCTCTCCTCCATGCACTCCTTCACTGACTCAATCCACTTTTTCTTCGGTCTTCCAGCCGGTCGATTCTCAACACACTCACCACTATACATCCGCTTAACCAACCGACTATCATCCATTCTTTCCACATGACCAAACCATCTCAACGTACTTTCATTCATTCTCTCTAAGACTGTAAATCTGAACACATTGTACTTTAGATCTATACCTCTTATTCCAAACCATATCTCACTACTTTACATCCACCAACGATTTAATTGCACCAGACACATTCCTACCATTCACAACTTTCCTACTACACTCTGCATCATCCGTTTAATTTTCATCCAACATATATCCTAAATATTTAAACTAAGACACTTGTTCAAGCCGATCAGCATCTACCATAACTTCACACCAAGGACTGTCCTCACTCACAACCTTACTATTATCTATGTTTACTTTCAAACCCTTCCTTTCATACACCCTCTCTACCAATCCTCTTAAACTCTCTTCAGATTCACCACGCAAAACCAAAGAATCCGCATATAATAGGTAGAGCACCATAAACTCTCTTCCATTTTCCATCATTCTAACACAATTTCCTGCCACCCCCACCTCTAATTCTTTCATTACCCAATCCATATACAAATTAAATAACCAAGTAGACATAACACATCCCTGCCTCACTTCCTATTTCGACACCATTTATTCTTACACACGCTTCACTATCGTCATACATACTTTTTATTTCATTCAGAAGCCTACCACCAACACCATATATCATTAACACGC